>JAPZAG010001621.1:0-28552 GCA_027475135.1 Bactrocera correcta | reverse complement strand
ATCAAAATCCGTGATCACCGAAAATTCCATCGAAACTGTGAGTGAATTCATCAAAAATCAGCCGAAATCATTATTGAAATTCATGGAAATGGAATTGAATATCTCCAAAACATCGATGCGGTATTCTACCTTGGAGTTTTGAAGCGTTTGTTGCAAAATAATGCGCCATCTCATTTATCGACGCTTGTAAACCGATTATTTGACCAAACATCACATTTTTACCTTTAATCCTCCCCGTATTCACCTGATATGGCATCGTGCGACTTCTTCCTTTTCGGAAAAATGAATTTGCCCATGAAAGGAAAGCGTTAAGTAGACGTAGAGGCCTTTCAAAAGGCCTACACTGGCATACTGGCGTCCATACCGGCCAACGAGCTGAAACACTCTTTCGACATGCTTTCGGACCGTTCAAAAAGCTGTATTGAAGAGAAAGAGAGAAAAAAATTTGGTTTTGCTGAAAAGCCCATTTGTTCTGTTTTTTTTTTTTAAGTCCTGTTTCCTTTGGAAAGCACCTTTTATGTGCATGTTTTACCACCTGTTTACCTAGTTTGCCATAAAACATACTTTTTTCTGTTACCTTACATTTTTTTCAATATTTTACTTTGAACTATTTCGTATGTTTTTCCAGGCATATCAAGCCGTAGATGACCGTGCACAGTCATTGCGGTGACGGAGAGTCACCTGACTAAGTGACTGACAACTTCCATTTGCAACCCAAAATTATGCAAATACCTAGTTTTGTTCGCTTCCTTTTAGCAGTTTTTGCATTTCAGTTGGACATTTGTTCGTTCATTTATGTCTTCGCAGAAGCACAAACTACAGCAATTTGTAGCATTGTTTATTGGCTGATGATGCGGATATAATAAAAATGCCTAGAAAAACATAATTATGAATATTTCTAGAAGCGAAATCAAAAAGTAGTCAGGAAACCAAAAAGCACACAAAAACTTACTGATATGATTTTTTATTAAGTTTGATATCAATCTGTGCTTTAAGGAAGAACATATATTATCTTTCAATTAATTTGCTAATGACAAAAAAAATTGGGCGCAACCGTAACCTAGTCCCTATGTAACTAATTTTTGAATTTTCGAACATCTGTCTGACCAAACTCTATGTGGTCGACATCTAAAATACCTTAATGATCTTTATATAATATTTTTTAGAATATGGAAATGTTAATAGTATGTGGTATTGGTTGACAAGAAAATATAACTAGCAAGCCTTATGTACATGAGAGTATTTCCTTGGCTTTAATTCTTACAGGTTGCAAGAGTATGAAATGCTCTTTTATACCCGAACGTAGCCCCACCTCTTTACCTGCATTTACATATATTATCGTAGTCTGTTACTACAGAGTACAATAGTTTTGTTCTCTTCACGGTTTTATGTATCATCTAAAACTAAGTGATATAGATATGGGTTAAATATAAAATAACAGGATGACGAGAATAGTTGAAATCCGACAGTCCGTCCATGCAAGCTGTAGCTTGACACAATTAATATAACGGGATAAAATATTTTGCATGATATAGTCGCTGCGACTAGATTTGAAGAATACGATGGGTGCCAAAGCAATCCGAAGCCCAGTTCATGGATTTTGAAATCGTCTTTACTGACTTGTTTTATTTCATTGTCTTGTAAAAACAACACTTACTTTTTGTTCTTTACTTGTGTATATAATAAAAATTCAAAATGATATAATTTACAAAAATGATCCGACAGCTGTCGAGTTTGAACACGCACCTTTTGAAGTATAGGGCTAACTAAAAATCATATGGATTTACTTCCAGTAACGCCATCTATGCGTTAGACCTTTTCAATTAACCTCTTAATTTTTATTTAAGTTATACCTATTAACATTTACAAAATAGAAAGAACTTGCTAATAAAGTATATTTATCTACAAATCACTTAAATAACTTTCTTTTTATACCTACACATACTTTTGAACATTAATTATTTTTAACAAGACAATTAATAATATATGTAAATTTTTTAGTTTTTTTTTTTGAATTCAATTTTAGAGAATTTGACAAACAATATTTCGGTATATGGCCAAAAATTAAAGAACCTTCCTAAAGACCTAAAAACCTCATTGATTTAAAAATTAGTATTTAAGAAAAATATAATATAAAATAGTAGAAGACGCCTCAACTAGGGATGTGTTCCTCTTTACTGTTGGTTGTCGTCCTCAAATGACAAAGGTTCTTTAAATTTTCTTACACGTTAGCAAAAGGTTAAACGCGGGCAAACGGATAGTTAACAGCAATCAATTATATAATTTAAATATTACGTATAGGTTTCATATATAATAGAGGTTTCTTACCCAGTGCTCCTTTATGTCCGAAGATAAAAAAACATAATGTAGTGAATAATCAACAACGAGAATTTCATTCAAAGCAATTTAACTTTTTCAAGGAAGTAACTTCCTTTTTTCGCATTTGAAATGCATAGTGATAAGCAAACTCGAAGCAAACAAAGAAATAGTTAAAAGAACAAACCACTGTACGAGTATAACTTACTTGCGAACAGCAGTAACAACAATTATGCCACACATGCAAAACAATATTGCTCCTGTATTCACGAACGAAATAGAGACAGAAAATTTTAGCTTTATGGCTGCCGTTATGCTATTAATATGGTCAAATGTTGATATCACAATCTTTTAATTAAAGAAACTTCACTCTACTATAGCAATGGTGCAGGCGATAAAAGTAAACAAATTACCCAAGACGCCGCACAAGAGTACAGCGGGTTGTAGCCACCAAAAGGTTTGATTAAAAAAATTTTTCACTAAGGTGCAAATAACATTATTAGTGGATATATGTATAGCATGTGGTGTGAATTCCCTTGATATTCACTAGATACTACATATACTTGTATATGTGTGGACATGCAGCAGTGTTCTAGGCTCTACAACTTAAAGAATGATCGTCTGAATGCATTGTGGCATTGATTTATGTACGTAGCAATAAACAAGAAAGCCTCCAAATGCTACGTGCACGTGGCTGATTCAATTTCGCACTCGATGGTGCAAAGCCTGCAGCTAGAAGTGTTTTCTAACATAAGTCCATCTAGTGGGAGTGGTGTACTAATTTTACTCTTACACTAAGCACCGTTTTTTACAGTACATAAACTTTGTATAGTTTGTTAGTGTGTACATAAGTATTTTCTGCGCAAACATATCCAATCTCATTCAATTGGCCCACCCCTCCCCAATGCTTGCATGTGTATGATTCGCCAACAAATTACTTCCTTTTCTGCGCAAATTAGATGCGGGAATGTAGGAGATTCTAAATATAATGCAATTATCAGTGTTTAAACAAAATATTTTTTTGTATGTTATTATACTAACATACGAAAAAATTTAAATAAATGCTTAAATACAATATAAAACTTGTAAAATAAGACTTCATAATTTTTTAAGGAGAAAACTTTTAAAAATACCTATTTTGTAAATATAATTATTTGCTAAAGTCTTGTATATTTAGTATATATCCCTTTTAAATCAAAAGTTAAGATTGCCACATATATCTTAAAGGACCTCCAACGTCTACTTCTGAATCTTACAAACTTCGTGGCGAACTAAAATACCCTGTTTACGGTACAAAAATACTTTAGTACCGCCAAAGGACGTATAAATCATGATTCATTTAAAAAAACCTCATTAGAATATTGTGTATTTGACTCAAGTATAAAAATATAGTTATTTTCTACATCTTATTCTTCTTCTTAATTGGCGTAGACACCGCTTACGCGATTATAGCCGAGTGAACAACCGCGCGCCAGTCGTTTCTTCTCTTCGCTACATGGCGCCAATTGGATATTCCAAGCGAAGCCAGGTCCTTCCCCACTTGGTCCTTCCAACGGAGTGGAGTTCTTCCTCTGCTTCCCCCGACTGGTACTGCGTCGAATACTTTCAGAGCTGGAGTGTTTTCGTCTATCCGGACAACATGAACTATTTAGCGTAGCCGCTGCCTTTTAATTCACTGAACTATGTCAATGTCGTCGTATATCTCGTACAGCTCATATATCAATATCATCGGCATACGCCAGCAGTTGTACACTCTTATAGAAGATGGTACCTTCTCTATTTAGTTCTGCAGCTAGAACTATTTTCTCCAGAAGCAGAGAGAAAAAGTCGCACGATAAGGAGTCGCCTTGTCTGAAACCTCGTTTGGTATCGAACGGCTCGGAGAGGTCCTTCCCGGTTCTAATGGAGCTTTTGCTATTGCTCAGCGTCAGGTTACACAGCCGTATTAGTTTTGTGGGGATACCAAATTCAGACATCGCGTCATAAAGACAGCTCCTTTTCGTGCTGTCGAAAGCAGCTTTGAAATCGACGAAGAGATGGTGTGTGTCGATTCTCCTTTCACGGGTCTTTTCCAAGATTTGGTACATGGTGAATATCTGGTTGGTTGTTGATTTGCCAGGTCTAAAGCCACACTGATAAGGCCCAATCAGTTTGTTGACGGTGGGCTTTAATCATTCACACAATACGCTTGATAGAACCTTGTACGCGATGTTGAGGAGGCTTATTCCACGGTAGTTGGCGCAGATTGTGGGGTCTCCCTTTTTGGGATGCTTTCGTTCGACCATATTTTACAAAGAAGCTGATACATGCTACTTATCAGTTCTTCACCGCCGTGTTTGAATAGCTCGGCGGGCAATTCGTCGGCCTGCCGCTTTGTTGTTCTTCAGTCGGGTAATTGCTATTCGAACTTCTGCATGGTCGGGCAATGGAACGTCCGCTCCATCGTCTTCGATTGGGGAATCGGGTTCGCCTTCTCCTAGCGTTGTACTTGCCACTCAGAAGGCTGGAGAAGTATTCTCTTCTAATTTAAGTATACTCTAGGCATCCGTCACTAGATCACCTTTGGGAGTTCTACAAGGGTATGCTCCGGTCCTGAAACCTTCTGTAAGTCGCCGCATTTCTTCGTAGAATTTTCGACCATTACCCCTGTCGGCCAGCTTATCAAGCTCTTCGTACTCACGCATTTCGGCCTCTTTCTTTTTCTGTCTACAAATGCGTCTTGCTTCCCTCTTCAATTCTCGGTATCTATCCCATACCGCACGTGTTGTGGTCGATCGTAACGTTGCGAGGTAGGCAGCCTGTTTTCTCTCCACTGCGACGCGGCAATCCTCGTTGCACCAGCTGTCCTTTTACACTTTCCGTAAACCAATGATTTCAGTTGCAGCTGTATGTAAGGAGTTTGAAATGCCGTCCCACAGTTCCCTTATACCGAGTTGTTGATGAGTGCTCTCAGAGAGCAAGAGTGCAAGCCGAGTAGAAAATGGTTCGGCTGTCTGTTGTGATTGCAGCTTCTCGACGTCGAACCTTCCTTGTGTTTGTTGGCGTACGTTTTTTGCTGCACAGAGGCGGGTGCGAATCTTGGCTGCAACAAGGTAGTGGTCCAAGTCGATGTTAGGACCTCGGAGCGCACGCACATCTAACACACTGGAGACGTGTCTTCCGTCCATCAAAACATGATCGATCTGGTTGGTAGTTTTTCGATCTGGAGACAGCCAGGTAGCTTGATGAATCTTCTTATGCTGGAATCTAATACTACATTTAACCATATTTCGGGTCCCGGCGTTTAGCTTCAACCCATTTGGGGATGTTTCGTCGTGGAGGCTGAATTTACCGACCGTAGTGCCAAAGATACCTTCTTTACCCACCCTGTCGTTAAAGTCGCCATGCACGATTTTGGCATCAAGGCGCGAGGCCATCTTTCATAAGTGCGCTCCAAGCACTCATAAATAGCATCTTTGCTCACATCGTCCTTCTCTTTCGTCGGGGCGTAGGCGCAAATCAGCGATATGTAAAAGAAGCTCGCTCTGATACGGATTGTGGCTAGACGTTCTTTCACCGCAGTGAATGATAGGACTCGGCAGCGGAGTCTCTCTCCCACAACGAATCCCAAAAAAAACTTGCGCTCCTTTATATGGCCACTGTAGTAAATGTCACAAGGACCTACTCGTATCTGTCTTTGTCCCGTTCATCCCATTTCTTGGACGGCGGTGATGTCAGCCTCTATTTTCACGAGGACAGCAACCAGCTGGGCTGCGGCACCTTCCCAATTAAGGGACCGGACATTCCAGGTGCATGCCTTCAAATCGTAGTCCTTAGTTCGTTTGCCATGGTCGTCATCAAAAGGGGAGTCTCTCATCCGAGGCTGTTGTTGATTTTTCATTGGGAGTGTTGTTTTTACGTGGCGGGTCCCAAAAAAACTCACAACCCTATGAAGGGAATGTTTCGCCTTCTCACTTGAGCTCGCATTCAAACGGATGTTCTTAGGCTACCCAGAGGATACTTGGTCAAAGACCGGAAGTCGTGAGCTGCTTGAGTCACATGTAAAATAATCGTTTCTGGCCACTCCCAAGTGAATGGCGATCAGAGAACTTTCCTCACTTGCGTGAACTTCTACACATGACTCCATCCTTTCTACGTATTAGTTATAAAACAACATCAATTACTTTGAGTAAAGAATGTCATCAATTTCTTTAGCTTTATCATCCTCAAATCCTCAACATATCATCAAAAAATTTCAGCAAAAAATTAAAACGTTTATGACTGATATTATTGTCATGGCTTTTGACAATATAACCGTGCGATAAATCAAGTTTTATTATGCGGCTCTCAACGGCTTTGCATATTACAAGCGTGCTGTTCACATCACTAAATTCAATTCACAGCTATTTTTTTAGGTTCACTTAATCGTTTCTTTTTTAAGCGAAACTATTGCTCATGTGCCTTTTGTTTGTATTTGTGCCAAATTAATGCGTTTCAGTCTACTGGCTCTCACAACCGGCCGCGCCGTCAGCCGCAGCGAACTTTTTTTGGTTTTCCCCGCATATACAAACCTACACAAAATTTTACGATGTGGGTATTTGGCTGAACGACAAGTAGTGAACACTATCCAAAGAGTGACCAACTTCGAGGTTCCCTATTTTTTAAAGAAAACGCACAGAAACCTCAAATTTAATGAAGAATATTTATTACCATTCGAAAAAACAATTATTGGCATACAATTTTTGAAAATTATCTGTTTAAAATGCAGACTGTGGCTACGTAACAAATAGTTCGTCTGTTGAGTACTATTTGCAATGACTCCCTCGAGCATTGAGACTGATAACTGGGAAATGACACGTGTGATGTTTTGTTCCACGATCTTGGTGACCATCGACCGATTGTTTTCTTAATAAATCCAATAACGAGCTTTAATTTTAAACATCAAATAGTCGGGTATCATTACGCGATATCAGACGCAATGACGGTTGCGTTCTCACGGGTAAAATTTTTCAAGAAATATGGCCCGATGATTCCACCGACCCCCGCAAACTACAACAAACCGTTGTTCAATCTGGAAGAAATTACATCCTTTGAAACTTTTAAAGTTGCTCTTCGTCCTAAATGCATTAATTTTGTTTGTATATTTATTGAGTTAGAAATGAGCCTTATCGTCGAACAAAACTTTGCTAAAAAACGACGGATCTTCTCGGAATGAAGTGAAGTCGCTTGGAAAGGTCAAACGTCTTCAGATCTTGCACAATCAGTAGTTTGTAAACTTTCGACTTAAAACCTCGTCGAATAATGTACCAAGTCGTTCAATACGTCAGTCCGAGATGCTGCGAACGGCGCCAAATCGACTTTCCAAAGTCTTTGTGTACCCCCTCAGCTGCGGGTGTTATGTTTTCTTCACTTACTGGACGTGGTCTATTCGGTCGAATATTATCCAATAATGAATGCTGAGTCTCAAGATGGGTGATGGTGTTGCGAATAGTGCGCTCAGTAGGCCGATTATGTTGATCATAAGTTGTGCAATACACGCGAAACACATTCTTTACAAAACGTGAATTTTCATAACAAAGTTGAACGATTCAGGTGTAACAATACAGAACAAAAATAGCATGACACTCTGACATGATTCATGCGTGATCTATCAAAAAAGGCCATTAAAAAAAGTACCTCTACTTTGATCACTCGTTACTTATGTGCTTTTTTGTTTTGCAAATGATGTGAAATGTTACGTTTTTACAGAGGCTATAGTAAATTAGTTTCCGATTCAATAAAATTATAAAGAGATTTTCTCTTAGTATACTCTTCCCTTCCTCATAATTCGAGTTGGCAGTTTGCCAAAGTATAATTATTTACTGCACCATTCATATGTGAATAATTCTGTTTGTGGCAAGACTGAAAGTCTGGAACTGCTCGGCGCATAATTGACTTAATGCTAAAGAAACTTAATTACTGAGTGTGAAATTTCTGTCACATATTTTTACTGAACTATTTTTGGTTTTTATTGCTGCAACCTTCACGTATATACGATATGGCCCCATATCAGTAATTTCGGAAATAAGAACAGTAACATTCATCCAAGTGGGTGTTAAACTTGCATGAGGCGCGCAATAATTCTGCTAGATGAGATTCTAAGGAATTGTACTCGTATCTACGTATAAACTCCCACACTTAACCTCGAATTTATCACCAAGGTATATAAACGTCTAACCTTATGATTTTTTATGACTTTATTAGCATCCTGCCCCGGCTTCACACGGGTATCACGTCAATCACGGCAATCATTTCAGAAGTATTAATTTTATACACATTCTTCCACACATACTTTCTCGTTTTTGCGTGGAATCATTAAAAATTAGTTAAATGAAGGAAATTCGAACTTGAAAGTATATTTTTTTTGTAATAATAATATTTCTTTTTTAATTTTTGTAAAAGTGCCTTTTCTATTTATTTTACTTTATTAAGTCAGAGCTACTCTGGAAACGATATTTGATGTTAATTTATTTTGTGGCAGCAATATAAATAGATTTTCAAGACCTTCAACCCGCGATAGGCTAACATTCAGTTGGCCTTGAGTAAAACAATATTTTCGTAGATCAAGGCCTACTAATTCGAAAGTTTGGCCTTGGGACTTGTTAGTAGTTAGAACGAAGGATGTTTTCATAGTTGACCAGCTGCTTGGCTGGTGATAACGGTTGCTACAATTAAATTGTCCTTCTATTCCTTAATAAGCAGCCTTGTCGCGTTGCACATGCTTGGAGGAATTAAATTCCTCGAAAGCATAATTGAAATTTAATTTGTGGTGGCAGTCCAGAAGGTTTTAATGAATTTATAAACCCCTGAAGATAATGGACTGCGTCTTCGATATTAGTCACGGTGTCTACCGATTTGTATTTTCTTATTCTGAGAACTTTTTGAATAATTAGATTGTGTATTTCATTGACATTATCATTCCTAGTTGACACTATTGTCCTAGAACCCAATTACAATTACTTCTTAAATTTGGAGTGGGAAAAATTCCTTCCCCAAGTTTAAGCAGTTCCTGTGAAAAGTCACCATCAGTGATTCCATGAAGATGAGCCGTGGTTTTATATTTTCATATACGAGTAAGGGTGACGATATTAAGCATGCCTTGGTGATATCTGCTTTTGTTTATCTGTTAATGACAAAAAGAGTATATCGGAAATCTTCAGAAAGTTATCCCGCCCAGCTACAGCTTCTATATGTACTTTATGGCTTATAGTGCATTCATCCCACATAGTGAATGAGGCGTTTTGTAACAGTATTCACGCTATATAACTCGCCGTTATCAGTATCAAATAACATTCTCTCTGTAAAATTAACATTCTCTGTTATAAGTAGGTAATGATTTTTTTTTTTTTTTTTTGTTTTTGAATTTACGCTCTTAAGTCGGTTAAAAATTAACATTTTCTGTTTTTTTTACAAATCATTCTCATTGGATTGCCTTCAAAGTGGTTCAAGCAATTTTTCATTTCATGCAACGATTTAGTCAGCTATAGCGAACAAATAAAAACCCAGATTATTTTGTATATAAGACATGTTCAAATGTTGTAGCATTAAACCAAGAGTGATAATATTGCCAAAGATTTAAGTGAAAGTTATCAAATGACATCGGACAAATAGTCCAAAAGTACCGACAAATTAACCAAACAACGAAGCAGACGGAACCACAAAAAACAGATCACACACTAACAACTGCATTACGTAAAAATAGGATATCCCATCACTTTGAATATGATTACACAGCACCATCGAAAGCAAATAGACACAGATACCTTTAGAATTGAAAGAAAATAGTACGAAACAGCACACCGGTGTATGAAATTGAAAACAAAACAAAAAATGTGTATCGTTTTAGGTGTTAATCCACATTTTCTGGGTAAATTTAACCGTAATATTTATTTGTAAAGGTAAAAATAAAATAGCAAAAATATTTAATACTTGGAAATTATCATACAAGTTTTAAGTTTTTTTTAATGGTGCTTATACTAAAAATTTAAATATTTTTATCACCAACTTCTTTGCCACATTATTTTTTCCTTACAGGACTCGTAAAACTGCCAAAATTGTGCTAACACGTTTTTAAGTCTTTAAAAGCTCCCTTCCTTCTAATTCTTGATCTTATATCACCTGAAAATTATTTTTTTCTGATTTTCGATATTTTATCTTCTATTTCCAAGGTGTTTTGCTCTGCTATGAACTTGTTTCAGTTTATACTCTTTTAAAAAGCTTCTGCCCTGCATGTCAAGTGAGAGTAAACTCAAAGAAAAACTTTTCGTATTGTATACGTCCAAATTTAATAAAAGTAAAAACTGACTCCACAAACTCATATGTACATACTGATAATTGATACATTCACTTTATCTCATTTGACAGGTAAAAATAATAATAAATTTTTCCTTTCAGAAGAAAATCCAAAAATATATATATTCTCGCTTTCTAAAAAAAAAATTGAAGATTTTTCAATATAGTTTGGAAAATATTTTCTTAATAACAAAAATATCTTATGATTTTTATAGATGCTCTAACAGTTGTAATTATTCCTTTTTTTAATATATGCCTACCTTTCAACATGCTATTCAGCTAGAGCTAGGGACTTGAACAGTTTTTTCTCGATTTACTCAGAACATTTTTAACAAGAATCTTCTGTTGTCTTTGCTGACAGAATTTGTCTCTTTAGTTAAGTTAAGTGAGTAAAGACTTATTATCAAATAATGAAACTTATTTGGGATTAATTAGTTGTAGCAAGTTGCTTTACTATTGAAAGTCATAAGATAAGTGTTTCAAAATAAGTATTTTAAATTACTCATTTTATATTTGACGGGAAATCTTAAACACAGTTTGGTAGTCACGATTGACAGAAAAAACCAAGCCTTTCAATAAAAGAAGATAAACTAAAATATGCCCAAATGAAAAGTCTTGGTTTTGTATTTGAAAATATAAAAAATTAGATTTCTTCGCGGTACAAAATATGTTTTTTTAAGATAAATGAAAGAAATGAAATCACTTCTATTTTTATTTGTGGTGGAATGAAAAGATAATCATTTTTTGGATATTATTTAATTTTACTAATCATAACAAATTTACCACTATTATAAAACTATGTTCAAAAAACAAGATGTTATCACAATATCACAAAATCTTTTACCATTTAATTAAAGGCTTTAAATTAGTATTTAATTTAGCATCTATCATATTAATTTAAGAATGAAATATAATGTCACAAAACTTTTTGTGAAGTAAACGCAACTATTTTCTTTATCAGTAACAATTGGTCACGGAAAGCCGTTTATGGTAGAATGTGCCACTTCACCTACTAACGAACAGAACGTATGTACGAGTAGCCTGTAGAAGCCTGAGTACGTCATGTGAATAGAAATACTCGCACACTCGAATTGCGCGCATTCGTCAACAGTCTTGCACATTTTCAATATACATTTTTCTCTGTACTTTAGCTATAAGGAATGAAAAGTCTAATATAAATTATTCGCATAGTTTCGCAAACTAAGTATGAACACTTAATATGCTATATACTCGATTATATAGTTACTACAACAATACATTGGAAATGAAATACGGTCCTAAGCCGAAAGCAAAAATATCATGAGAAGGAGGAAACAAGATTGATATACACTAACCCGCTGAGCCGATATGGAAATGTGAATTTGTGTACGAATCGTCGTTCAAGAATATGTACATATATTAACGAAAATAAACTGAAAAACAAGTTCATATGTAAGGGAATATTCTGGTCTAGAAGCGTGAATTTCAAGTAATTTCTAAAGTTGCGTAAAAAAAGGCAATTAATACTTTTACTATCCATTTTTTTATTAGTTATTTGTTCATTTTTTGAAGAGTACAGAAAAAAATTATAAACTAAAAAAAGTAAAAAAATTCTAAAATTATGAGCTGATGAAGTGGAGTCTCTAAAAATTTCCACATGACCATACCCATGATTTCAACCCCCCTAGTTATCTGAAACCAAAACAAGGAGATTATTAATCTAGAATAATGTCGCAATGGCCGGAACTACGGAAAAGTGGAAGTTTGGGGATGGGGCTAGTTCCAACATACACATGCCTATAAAGAAGACTCTATAAAAAAAGATAAACTAAAATATGCCCAAATGAAAAGTCTTGGTTTTGTATTTGAAAATATAAAAAATTAGATTTCTTCGCGGTACAAAATATGTTTTTTTAAGATAAATGAAAGAAATGAAATCACTTCTATTTTTATTTGTGGTGGAATGAAAAGATAATCATTTTTTGGATATTATTTAATTTTACTAATCATAACAAATTTACCACTATTATAAAACTATGTTCAAAAAACAAGATGTTATCACAATATCACAAAATCTTTTACCATTTAATTAAAGGCTTTAAATTAGTATTTAATTTAGCATCTATCATATTAATTTAAGAATGAAATATAATGTCACAAAACTTTTTGTGAAGTAAACGCAACTATTTTCTTTGTCAGTAACAATTGCTCACGGAAAGCCTTTTATGGTAGAATGTGCCACTTCACTTGCTAACGAACAGAACGTACAAGTAGTCCGTAGAACCCTAAGTAAGTCATGTGAATAGAAATACTCGCACACTCGAATTGCGCGCATTCGTCAACAGTCTTGCACATTTTCAATATACATTTTTCTCTGTACTTTAGCTATAAGGAATGAAAAGTCTAATATAAATTATTCGCATAGTTTCGCAAACTAAGTATGAACACTTAATATGCTATATACTCGATTATATAGTTACTACAACAATACATTGGTAATGAAATACGGTCCTAAGCCGAAAGCAAAAATATCATGAGAAGGAGGAAACAAGATTGATATACGCTAACCCGCTGAGCCGATATGGAAATGTGAATTTGTGTACGAATCGTCGTTCAAGAATATGTACATATATTAACGAAAATAAACTGAAAAACAAGTTCATATGTAAGGGAATATTCTGGTCTAGAAGCGTGAATTTCAAGTAATTTCTAAAGTTGCGTAAAAAAAGGCAATTAATACTTTTACTATCCATTTTTTTATTAGTTATTTGTTCATTTTTTGAAGAGTACAGAAAAAAATTATAAACTAAAAAAAGTAAAAAAATTCTAAAATTATGAGCTGATGAAGTGGAGTCTCTAAAAATTTCCACATGACCATACCCATGATTTCAACCCCCCTAGTTATCTGAAACCAAAACAAGGAGATTATTAATCTAGAATAATGTCGCAATGGCCGGAACTACGGAAAAGTGGAAGTTTGGGGATGGGGCTAGTTCCAACATACACATGCCTATAAAGAAGACTCTATAAAAAGTTCAAGTAAATCGGTCGGTATCATTCCGAAAACGTCAGTTTTGAGAAAAACGCGTTTAAAGTTTCGCGTAATGTCTTTTGTTTGTAAGAGTTTGGATGCCGGGTCAGAAAAATGCCTATACATATCTCCGAAAATAATTTTAATTTTGAAAATTCCTTTTTTTTTTTTTTTTTAGATTTCCTTTATTTACAATCTGTCCGAGGACAATAAGCAAATTGTGTAGCACTACATTAACTTAACCTAAGTTGCTGTACTCCAACGAGTACAGAACTAATATACAGAAGTGCATATAAGATACACATATTTACATACTTATAAACAGCTTATTTTCTATATGGCAAATCTAATATATGAAGCCGTTTAAGACGGTTAATTTCGTTTGAGTCATCTAATAGGGCTATTGCAACTGGGTTAGTATGATAACTCAATCTATTAAAATAATTTGTACTGAATCTTTTGATTTCATTTTTAACTAAAGCTAAACCTGTATCATTAATGATTGTTTTATTTGACACAAACCAGGGTGCATCTAAAATTTTCCTAAGTGCAATATTTTGAAATCTTTCGAGAATTTCGATGTTTGAAGTACTTGCTGTACCCCACAGCTGGATGCCGTACGTCCAAATAGGTTTAAGCATAGTTTTGTAAAGTAGTAATTTGTTTTCTGTACTTAGTTCTGATTTCTCCCCTAAAAGCCAGTACATTCTTTTAAGCTTCAGATTTAATTGTTTTCTCTTAGTTTGAATGTGCAATTTCCAGGTCAGTCTTCTGTCCAGATGCAAGCCTAGGTACTTAACATCGCTTTTAGATGGTATCTCAGAATTATTCAGAAAAATACTTGGACAATTACCTTTTCTCAAGGTGAAGGTGACGTGCACAGATTTGTCTGTGTTCACTGCAATATTCCACTTTTTGAGCCAAACATCAATACTTCTAACTACTTCTTGTACCATAATCGAAGCTTCAATTGCACAAGGGCTGCATGCTAAAATTGCTGTGTCATCTGCATATGTGGCAGTTAGTACATTATCTAACAAAGGCATATCACTTGTGTATATTGTATACAAAACTGGGCCTAACACGCTACCTTGTGGGATTCCTGCCTCAATTCTATAAATATTTGATCGCTCTTCCCGAACTTTGACGTAGAAAAATCTATCATTCAG
Organism: Bactrocera correcta; assembly: GCA_027475135.1. Classification (NCBI taxonomy): domain Eukaryota; kingdom Metazoa; phylum Arthropoda; class Insecta; order Diptera; family Tephritidae; genus Bactrocera; species Bactrocera correcta. Next base: position 13,747 of record JAPZAG010001621.1, on the reverse strand, counting down.
ATAAGATTTAAGCAATAGAAAAAATGGAGCAGGTAATAGTTTTTTGAGTTTGTAAATGAGCCCAGTGTGCCAAACACGATCAAAAGCCTGTTGAATATCGAGAAAAACAGCAGAGCAGTACTGTTTAGATTCTAGTGCATTTCGAATAGTATTAACAATACGATGGCATTGCTCTGGTGTTCCGTGATTTTGACGAAAACCGAACTGGTGTTCGGGAATGATAGATCGTTTTTCTAGCTCAGGCAGTAGTCTTCCGAGAAGTATTTTTTCAAATACTTTGGAGAGTGTTGGCAGTAAACTTATTGGCCTATACGACTTCATTTCACTTTCTGGCTTGTTCGGTTTTTGTATCATAATAATTTCTGAGCACTTCCATTGTAGAGGAAAGTGTTGTAAACGAAGTACTGCGTTAAATAGAAGTGTTATATATTTGAGTGTTGTGTCTGGCAAGGATTTTAAAACTTTTGCATTAATTTGATCATAGCCGGGTGCTTTATTGTTGCTGAGTATCATTATTTGATTAGCGATTTCGTGTGAATGGAAAGGTTCGATGGGCAAATCCATTTGACAGGGACTAACTAAGAATTCATTTATTTCATCATTATCTGTTGCAGTACAAAGATTAAAAGGTTGGAAAATTTTCGTTAAGTGCATAGCGAATGCATCAGCTTTTGAAAGGTCAGAGCGACACCATTCACCATTTAAGTTTTTGATCAGGGAATTTTTAAGGGTTGGGCGTTTAATATATTTGGTGGCTTTCCACAACGAGAAGTCATCATTTTTTGTGCCTAAAGATTTTAAGTAATTTTGTATGCAATCGTTTTTAAATTCAAATAATCGTTGTTTAAGCTCTTTGGTTATTTTATTGAGGGCAGTTTTATCATTTCAATTCCTACTGATTTGCCACCTTTTTCTTATAATTCTTTTTGTTTGTATTAATTTTCTGATCTCTATTGTGAGTATAATGCTGCTATTTTGGTTTAGCTCCTGCCTACATTGAGAGGTTGGCAAGATTGCTGCTTCGTGAATCGCTATATTAAAATTTTCAACAGCTTCATCCAGTTCTTCAAATGTTTTGAGACTAATATTTAGTTTCAAATTAGCGTTTTGTTCTAGCTCTTTTTGAAAAAGGTCGACATTTGTGGATTTGGAAAAAATTCCTCTTCTTTTAAAGGGTGATTTTTTAAGAGCTTGATAACTTTTTTTAAAAAAAAAACGCATAAAATTTGCAAAATCTCATCGGTTCTTTATTTGAAACGTTAGATTGGTTCATGACATTTACTTTTTGAAGATAATTTCATTTAAATGTTGACCGCGGCTGCGTCTTAGGTGGTCCATTCGGAAAGTCCAATTTTGGGCAACTTTTTCGAGCATTTCGGCCGGAATAGCCCGAATTTCTTCGGAAATGTTGTCTTCCAAAGCTGGAATAGTTGCTGGCTTATTTCTGTAGACTTTAGACTTGACGTAGCCCCACAAAAAATAGTCTAAAGGCGTTAAATCGCATGATCTTGGTGGCCAACTTACGGGTCCATTTCTTGAGATGAATTGTTGTCCGAAGTTTTCCCTCAAAATGGCAATAGAATCGCGAGCTGTGTGGCATGTAGCGCCATCTTGTTGAAACCACATGTCAACCAAGTTCAGTTCTTCCATTTTTGGCAACAAAAAGTTTGTTAGCATCGAACGATAGCGATCGCCATTCACCGTAACGTTGCGTCCAACAGCATCTTTGAAAAAATACGGTCCAATGATTCCACCAGCGTACAAACCACACCAAACAGTGCATTTTTCGGGATGCATGGGCAGTTCTTGAACGGCTTCTGGTTGCTCTTCACCCCAAATGCGGCAATTTTGCTTATTTACGTAGCCATTCAACCAGAAATGAGCCTCATCGCTGAACAAAATTTGTCGATAAAAAAGCGGATTTTCTGCCAACTTTTCTAGGGCCCATTCACTGAAAATTCGACGTTGTGGCAGATCGTTCGGCTTCAGTTCTTGCACGAGCTGTATTTTATACGGTTTTACACCAAGATCTTTGCGTAAAATCTTCCATGTGGTCGAATAACACAAACCCAATTGCTGCGAACGGCGACGAATCGACATTTCACGGTCTTCAGCCACACTCTCAGAAACAGACGCAATATTCTCTTCTGTACGCACTGTACGCATTCGTGTGGTTGGTTTAATGTCCAATAAAGTAAACTGAGTGCGAAACTTGGTCACAATCGCATTAATTGTTTGCTCACTTGGTCGATTATGTAGACCATAAATCGGACGTAAAGCGCGAAACACATTTCGAACCGAACACTGATTTTGGTAATAAAATTCAATGATTTGCAAGCGTTGCTCGTTAGTAAGTCTATTCATGATGAAATGTCAAAGCATACTGAGCATCTTTCTCTTTGACACCATGTCTGAAATCCCACGTAATCTGTCAAATACTAATGCATGAAAATCCTAACCTCAAAAAAATCACCCGTTAGTAAAGGAATGCATGAAATTATTGTAGTTTAATATTATAGGCGAATGATCAGAGCTAAGATCATTTGAGTCAAAGATTGCAAGGCAGTTCGTAGGAATACCATTAATTACAAAAAAGTCAAGCAGATCTGGAATTTTGTTAATATCAGATGGCCAGTAAGTTGGATTACCAGTAGATAAGGTAACAAATTTTTTGGTTCGTATGCACTTGTAGAGTTCTTTGCCTTTTGGATTCGCCAGCCTTGAACCCCACCAAGGATGTTTTGCGTTCAGGTCACCTCCTGCAATAAACTTTGTTCCTAGAGTTTCAAAAAAGTTAATAAAAGTATGGCACTTGACTGCAAATCGTGGGGGAAAGTACAATGAAGAAATAACTATCTCACTGTCGTCATGTTTGACTTTGATTATTGCAGCTTGAAGATATTTTTCCCTAACGGAATCAAGTACAGTGTATTTTATACTAGATTTAATAATTATAGCTGACCCTGCGTGAGCTTTCTCGTCTGGATGATTGGCACAAATAATGTCATAACCTTTTAATTTACAGAAAGATTTGGACGTTAAGTGAGTTTCTGAGACCAGTGCAATATCAATACATGAGTTTTTGAGAAATTGTTCTAATTCTAATACGTGATTGGAAATACCATTGGCATTCCAGGCAACAATTCTAGTACCTACTTGCATAATTTGTTAATTAACATTGACATCATACTCATTAAGGTGTTTGTAAGTTCAACCTGTTTATTCATTAGGACTTCTAACTTTTTGAAAACATTTTCTTGAGATTGATGATCTGAATTTTCTCTTACTGCTTGTGCATAAGACATGTTTCCATTAGTTGTGTTTGGGTTGTAACTATTGGGAAAAGGGTTATTTTCTGATATACATTGGCTATTATTTCTTTTTCTTTGCATGATATTATTATTTTTTTTATTAATTAGTTCTTTATAAATCTGGCAGCCCTTATAATTCGCGGTGTGATTTTGTAGGCAGTGGATACACCGAGGGGGCATTTCTAATGTTTTTTTACAGTCTTTGCTTGAATGATCCATGCCGCATTTAACACATCGGAATCCCTTTTTGCAATAGTTTTGGGTATGCCCATATTGTTGACAGCGGTGACATTGCACTATATCATTAAATTTTCTGGGTGGCTCGACATTAATCACAGCATTGTTGAGATATTTCATATCATAAATGGATTTATTATTTTGGTCAGGCTCTAAATCCACAAAAAATATCGGCAATTGCTCCTTTGTTATTCTACTTCTCACGTTTATAATATTTCGAATTTTGGGTCCATGTTGAGTTAGTTCACTTTCAATGTCACTGGTTGGCGTAGATTGATGCAAATTTTTAATTACCACCCTGTAGGCTCTTTGTTGTTTTATCTGATATGAGTGATACATTGTGTTGGTTTTATTCAAAAACTCAATTCTTTTTCGATATGATTCTATTGTTGTTGTAATCACTTTAATTTGTCCATCTCTAAGAGATTTATAAGTAAATTCAGATACTGCAATGAGTTCTTTGAAACATTCAATCATTTTGGTTATATTTGTAACGTTAGGGATAAAAATTGGTGGTGGTTTAGGAGTTTTATCTTTTTTAGAGGTTTCAGGGTTTTTATTATCTTCCACAGATTCATCCTGTAGTATATCAAATTGATTTTCGCTTGTAGTTTCATTCGAAAGCCGCGCGGTTTTTGGTTTATCACCATTAGGTGAGAGCATTCGTTTTCTCTTGGCTGAGGTTGTGCCGACAACCTGCCAGCTGACAGTACTCATAATTAGTTCACCAATATACACTTGTTTTTGTAATTAACACTAGCAGTAAGTTGTTTAATATTTACTAAGTTCTTAGCTATTAAAAATAGCAAGACTTTACAACCGCAGGTAGTCAGACCTGTTTTGTTCAATAATATGTATATTTTAATAGCACAAATTGTTGTTGCCGATAACGGCGAGATTTTATGGTATTTCTTGTCAGGCCTTTTCCAGACCTTTGTTTGTTTTGTTTTTTTTGTTTTTTTGTCTACCGCGCACACAGAAAATTCCTTTTGTTCAGATATTCTTGAATAGTAGATTTTTTTTTAGTTTCTAATATAAAACATATACGTATAAATGCTCCTATAAAATTGTTTCGCAAACTATAATATTTAACCAAAAGCAATGAGCCTGCGCATATGCTATGTAAAATAAAGCAAATCCACATTTGGCATTAGAATCTGCACAGCAAACAACAAATTGATATGGAAGTCTTAATTAAATCTCAATTCCTTGCATATGTAAATGTTCGACCGAATACAAATTTCTCTGTTATTATCTCGATTGCATTATTTATTAATTTCAATTGTGTAGAATTTGGGGTATATTCCATCCATATCCATCTACGATCTTGAATTTTTTCTTTATAATAAGAAACCCACATACTTGCTTAATTGTGTGTCGCAAATTGTAGTTGGCTTTGGTTTTCATTGGTACAGTTGTTTACGTGGCAGGTCACAAGCCCAACACACAACCCTATGGGCCTGTTTCGCCTTCTGATTTTAGCTTCAAACGGATGTTCTTAGGCTACACATGTAAAAGAGTCGTTTCTGTCCCCTCCCAAGTGAATAACGAACAGAGAACTTTCCTCACTTACCTGAACTTCTACACATTACTCCATCCTCCTCTTTTTTTTTCTTTACTATGTTGACGCCGCCCCCGCCCAATTTCTTTTGCCACGTCTGTGTCGGCAGAGCTATTCTCTTCTTCGAAGTTTTTTCGAAGTTTTTATTCGCGCGCAACTAAACTTTAACAAAAAAGTTGCGCGCTCTCTTCCTTTGCGACGACGCTGCGATACAGACGTGGTAAGTGTGGTTCCAATTTTTTATAATTAAATATTTGTATTAAATGAAACCTTTTGTTTTATTTAATATTTTTGTGGAATAAATTTGCGCCGGACGTTTCCCTACGGCCAACCACATTTTGGAACGAACGAGCACCGTGCTCCACCACACGAATTATCAACTATATTATATTACCAACAAGAGTTTCTTCACTCAAAATGATATAGTTTACAAACTATTGATCCGAGGCTGCCGAATTTATAAATGCGCCTTTTGAGAGTTATGGCTAACTAAGAGTCATATTGATTTAAATCTAGTAACGCCATCCTGCTAATTCTCGCTTAAAGTTGTTCGTATGTAACAATTATAAAATAGAAAGAATAAGCTTGCTAATGTTGACAAATTTCATTGCATCATTTATACAATACTATGAAAGCAACAGTTTCAGCTAAATTTTTGTATTGAGTAGCTTTTATTTTACTTATAATAATTACAAGTTTTCTAGGTTTTGTACCTTAAAAGACATTCTGAATCGAAAATTGTCTCATTCATAAACAAACTAAAATTATAGACAAGCCTTTAAAAACTATTGATGTATGACCAAAAATAACGAAAGTTTTTTAAAGTCTTACAAGACTCATGAAATTTTAAGTAAGAATTTAAGAGAGATGTGCAAAAGTTGAAAAATAGTAGGATGCGCTACGATTAAAGATGTGCTCCTCCTTATTGTTATCATCCTCGAATTATATTTGTAGGTTTTTTTTCTTTAATTTCCTACACGTTTGTGAAAGGTTAAACGCAGGCAACCTGATGATTAACAGCAACCGCCAATTATCTAATTTAAATATTACATATGTATAGGTTTCACATATAATGTAAGTATATCACCCAGTGTTCCTTTATTTGCGAAATACGAAGCAACAATAAAATACCATAGTGAATAATCTACAACGAGAGTTTCATTCAAAGAAATTTTACTTTTTCTCGGGGGACAAGTAATTTAAAAAAAATTCAGGAGTTTCAAAAAAAAGCGTAAAAAATTATTTTTATTTTCAGGCAGCCGCCATTTTTCAAAAAAAAAAATTCGCGTTCCCTGAGGTAGGTGTTATAGTGCCTCTTACTGATTAAGAATTTCTTTTGATTTTTTTTTTTAGACCACCAGGAGAGTCAGGATCAATGTCACCAGGATGCGCCATTTTTTTTTGCACCTGTCTCTCCCCTCCCCTATAATTATTTTAATTTTTAATATTTTATTGTAAATTTTTTTTTTTTGTATTCTTAAGATATCAATAAAAACACCATAAAAAATGGAGAGTAAAAATATATTTTTGTTTTTTTAAATAAAATTCAAACAACTGCCCAAAATTTGATTTCTAGACTTGAATACCCTCTTAAAAAACCAAACCACAAACACGAACGCATTTGCAGACAGAAGAATAGAGAGGCCAAAATGCGTGAGTACGAGAAGCTTGACAAGCTGGCCGATAGGCGTAATGCTCGTAAATTCTACGAAAAGATGCGGCGACTAACAGAAGGTTCAAGACCAGAGCATATAGTTTTGGTGCAATAAAAACTCAAGCTTCTTTGCTTAGCTCTTTATTTCACTGAACTTGATTTTTATTTCTTAAATTTACTGTAGTGTGCTTGCTGGCACTCATATGTACTTATGTATCTATGTTCTTATAAATATTTGCATGCATTCCAAATCGCTCTTTGCTTGACCAGCAAGAATGTGTAACCAAGCTTCTTTTATTTCAAAAAAGAGTTCAGGTTTGAAATCATTCTTGAATAAAGCTTATTTATTAATTATTGAATGCATGTATGTCAAAATGTGACTATATTCTTGTAGAACCCAAGGAGGTGACCTCGTATCCGATGCCCAGAGCATACTAAAATTATGAAGGGAACATTTCTCCATTCAGCAGGGGTTGCACAACGAAAGGAGAAGGCAAACCCGATTTTCCAATCGATGTCGATCGAGAAGACGTTTCATTTTCCGACCATGAATAAGTTCGAATAGCAATTACCCGCCTGAGGAACAATAAAGCGGCGGGGGCCGATGGATTGCCGGCCGAGATACTCAAACACGGCGGTGAAGAACTGGTAAGGAGCATGCATCAGCTTCTTTGCAAAATATGATCGGATGAAAGCATGCCCAACGATTGGAATTAAAGTATGCTCTGTCCAAACTACAAAAAGAGAGACCCCACAATCTGCGCCAACTACCGTGGAATAAGCTTCTTTAATATCGCGTATAAGGTTCTATCGAGCGTATTGCGTGAAAGATTAAAGCCCACCGTTAACAAACTGATTGGGCCTTATCAGTGTGGCTTTAGACCTGACAAATCAACAACTAATCAGATATTCACCATACGCCAAATCTTGGAAAAGAGCCGTGAAAGGAGAATCGATACACACCATCTCTTTGTCGATTTCAAAGCTGCCTTTGACTAAAAGCTCCGTCAGGATCAAAAAGGACCTCTCCGAGCCGTTTGATACCACAAGAGGTTTCAGACAATGCGACTCTCTTTCGTGTGACTTCTTCAACCTTCTTCGCGAGAAAATAATTCGAACTGCAGAACTAAACTAAGATACAATCTTCTATAAGAGTGTACAGTCTATAAGAGTGTACAACAGTCATCGCACTCGCGACTAGGCACCCACGTCACTGTTGATAGTCTTTACGTCGAAGACGTAGACAATTTCATCTAACTTGGAACTAGAATCAACACCAACAAAAACGTCAGCTTCTAAATCCAACACATAATAACTCTTGGCAACAAGTGATACTCCGGACTGAGTAGGCAAATGAGAAGTAAGTATCTCTAAGTCACTCATTATTTCTGTCTTGTTATATAGTAAAGAGGCATGGACGATGACAACATTTGATGATGAGTCGACGTTACAGTTTTCGAGAAAAAGGTTTTGCGGAAGATTTATGCGTATGGGGCACCATGATTACCGCATTCGATCTATGAATTATACGACGATATTGACATAGTTCAGGGAATTATAAGAGAGCTGGTACATTAACTAGGTCATGTTTTCCTAATGTACGGAAGTTTTCGGCGCAGTACTCGCCGGAGGAAGCAGAGGAAGAGGAAGACCTCCACTCCGTTGGAAAGACCATTGGGAGGAGTACCCGGATTCGTTTGGGATCAAATAGGAGAAACGACTGGCGCGCTAATGTTAACTCGGCTATAACCGCGTAAGCGATGTCTGTGCCAGAAAAGAAGAAGAAGAAGAAAACCAGTTAATATTATATATGTTCAAAGCCCGCACAATTTTCCACGTTTACTACAATATCTAAAAGGTGCAAATATAATTTCAAGCTCGCACGTTTTAGTAAATAGTTTTCACATATAACCAAAAACACGTATGCTTATTTCCTAGCTTATGTATTTTTTGTAGTCTTGTGTTGCGTCATGCGACATTATAAATCTAAAAATATTTTTCAAGAAATAAATTTGTCAAACCAAATGAATAATATTTGAATACATTATAAAATGTTTTACGTCATGTAAAATACTTATAATTTGTTTAGTATATAACCATAACCATCATCTACTACCTACTCGTATGTATTAGAATAATCTATTACCATGAATTATTAGATTGCTGAATTGAATTGGAACTACATTCTTACCCCTTTTCTGTATACATACATACTTACCACTAGCCTAAGCCGTTAGGTTAAGATTTAGGCTAACTAATGAACTACTGTAATAAAGAATTCTATTGTATTAAAGACTATACCCGGAAACGGACGTTTTTTCTTTCTTAATCAGAATTTTTTAAATTCGAGATTGGCACTGGCAATTGGCTGTTAGAAGATTTTTTCATGTCGCCCGAGCAGGGACACAGTGCGTGGTTGTAAAAGTGCATTTAATTTTCGAAGAAAGTAATACTTAGCGTATTTATTTAATTTCCAACTTGTGAGCAATTGCCTGTGCCGTTTGCATTTCTTGCGGTTTCGCTCGAGTGCAAGCGACTCAAGTGACAAATACTGAAAATAAATGTCTCGATAAAGACATAAAAAAAATATATATATATTATATATAAAACAAATTCAAAATTTTTTTATTAAAAAATAACAGTGGCTTCTTAAAGATATAACATACATATATAAAATAATTGGAAAGTGCACACATGCAAAATATGGACATACACCCAAGTGAATAAAAACGGAGTGGTAAAATTAAACATAAAGAACATAAAATATAAACGAACCAAAACTAAAAATTGAAAAAAAATGATGGAAAGTTTTTTGAAGTGTGTGGTGAAAAAATAATACATACGTACATGACAAGCGTTCAGTAAAATTCACCAACCTAATAGTGCGCAAACACAAGGAAAGAGAGAAACCAAAATTAAAGGTGGATAATTCGGTTAAACGGCATACAGTGGAGTGCTGTAATAAAAGTATTTGTATTTATTTTTTCTGATAAAGTTAGTGCATGAGATTTATTGCGGTAAAGCAAATTTATTAAAAACTACCGCCAAAAACCTAAAGTGCCTTTGAAAAAAAAAAGTGTCGCGAGTGCCGCTAAAAAGTGCCAGAAAAAGGTACAAACCCGTTAAAAAAAGAGCCGTAAAACCAAAAACCGACAACTTCGGCCCGTTAACAACGTTAAACAGCTTTTCTGGCATAACATCGCACACTGGATTATTTCACACTGATTTAGCGAATTAATTCAAAAAATGAAATTGAAATAGGTTTAATGTAATTGGTACCACGTAAAATCACATCTCTAACTTAAAGTATTTTAGTTCTTTCCTTTACCGTTTTCCAACACTAAGCTCACAAAGTTGACTATTTATAACAAGTTTGTTGCAAGAGGTGATTTGTGTAATTTCGTCGGTGACTAAAGTATTTTTTCAAAATAATTTCCAAAGAAAGATTTAAAGTTAATATGGAAAATTCAACCTCAGGTAGTTCAAGTGTTTATATTGTATATTTGGGTTTGGAAAAAAGTGTGTTTATATTTTTAATTGGTATTTTTCATGTTTATATGTACATATGTTTTTTTGTGCGTGAGTGTATATTATAGTTTTGCATTTACCATAATCTGTGCATATTGGACTAATATTCAACAAAAAAAAATTGCCCTTTTGTGCCTTTTTTAATATATTCAACTTTTCATCATTAGCTCATTGCAATAATATAAGAACAAGCTTACTAAAGTATGGAAAAATGTATGTACGGAAGTCATTTAATGTTATTTGTTGTTGTTCTTATTGCAGGTAATTTGTTTTCTTTATGAATCATATGTAATAAAGAACGGAACTTCTTTACATGCATGTATGTGACTGTTCTTGTAATAGTATTGTCAGCAACCTACATGTCACGTAGTTAAGAAAAGTGTTTACAAACGAAATATGGTGGAAGGGAATGCAACTTTATTCGGTATTTCTTTAAAAAAATTGTTTTTCATTTTAGGAGTAAATTCTAGTTCGCTTTTTATAACACGCCAGACCCTATATGACATTATGCGGAACTCAAGTTGCCCAAATTTTCAAGAAAGATTCCAATATTTACAAGATGAGTTGAAAAAACGATTTAAGCCCACAGATGACAATATGGATGAATTTGATAACCGAGTGAGAATGTTTTTCGTGGACTTTAAGTCTCGTTGGACACGATCACACAGAGTAGAAGAGCGTTTTTTCAGAGCAAATCGTATTTGGTTAGATTCGGGCATTGCTTTTATTAGCTGCCGAGGAAATAAGCGTGGTCGGAAAGAGACATCCTTTGAATTATCTGAGCAACGCACTAAATATAAAAAAACTAAAGATAAGTGATGCCTTAACAGAAACATCCTCTACCCAAAAGTGCTACTTGTGTGGCGGAATGAGTAGAGAATTTAATTTAATTGACAAAATGATCGAAAAGGAGGTAAAAATAGAAAATTTACAATTTGGACTATCTACATTATTCGGATAGATAAGGTTTTTCGATTGCCTTCTTCACTTGTCATATAAGTTACCAATAAACAAATGGCAAGCCAAATCAGAAAGTGATAAAAAAAAGTCGTAAATGAAAATAAAAATCGAATAATAAAGGAATTTAGAGAAAAAGCTGGATTAATCATTGATCAACCAAAACCTGGATGTGGAAATAGTAATGATGGAAATACAGCCAGACGTTTCTTCCAAAATGCAGAACTATCTGCAAGTATAACGAAAGTTGACTTGGATCTGATAAAAAGAATGCATACATTATTAGTGGTGGTTTTCTTCGGGATATGAAATAGATATGGAGAAGTTTCGTGATTTTGCACAAAACACTGCCCGATACTTTGTACAATGTTATCCCTGGTATAACATGACACCAATTTTACATAAATTCTTTATCCACGGACCGGAAATTATAGCACATGCTTTGCTTCCAATTGGCCAACTATTAGAGGAAATAAAGATTTTAAAAGCTTTTTAATTTGTTATTCCTGATGCTTAAAACCGTAGCAATAATCTATAATCATATAAATATAAGAATAGCAACATAACTTTCAGTTTATTTGCTCTTTGGTAATACTATGTAAACCTTCGTAAAAAAAAAAATTCCCACTAAGCTGTTTTCGGAATTGACTTTTTTTTAGTAAAAACGATGCAAATAATATAAATCGATCCAAATTTGTTCAAAAAATGTACGTTTGAATTGATCTACAGTTTCAGGGACAAATACCCCACTGTGCATCGGTACTGAACGTGCTTGCGTTAATAACATCGTCCCACTGCTGCTGCGTCAACGCCGACTTTCTCGCCGCTGGCAAGTCATCGTCAACACCGTCGCTGCTAACGTCGACGCCAGATCCTCTGCTTCGTGGGAATGAGCTGCAATTGCATTCTCTGCAAAAGGGAAGTGAACGCAGGCAAACTGCCTATGCATTCACAACAGGTAACGAGTGCGAATCACTGAAAGTGGTGCGAATAAAGAAAATTCCAAAAGTAAAAAAAAGAGCAAGTGCACACTTTCAGTTTTTGGCTCTCCCTCTTTTCACAATTTTTATATTTTATATTATTGCATATATATATTATATTTTATTTATTTCATGTATGTAGTACATATGCATTTATGCACCTATGTATCTAAGTGAAAGGGGGATTTTGGGATTTGCAGTAGCATTCTTAATTATACATTAAGGTGAGACATTTTTATATATTGCATACAAAGCATTTTAAACGAAATAAGGTTTTACAATCCGGTTCTTTGGAAATTCTTCTCGTTAAAAAAAAAGTCAAGAACGTTCAACTGTGCTATTGCTCATTTTGCATGCCTCATCGGTTTGGCTTTCGTATACTTGAGAATCGATATTATTTTTTCTCGTTTTCGTAACCGATTCCAAATATATTTGTTGCCAACCTTTATTGCTATTGGTTTGGCTTTCGTATATTTGGGAATAGATAAATGTATATGTATATATATTTTTCGTTTTCGTTATCGATTTTTAATATATCTGTTGCCAACCAGTATAGTCTTTTTTCGGAAATTTAATTTATACAAGCAAAAATGAGCAAACCAAAGTCAACTATCGCCAACCTCTCTCCAAGTAAGGAGTTGATCGACTTTAAGTAATTAAAGCGTCAAAGGACGGTGGCGAAAAGTAGCATTTTACGTATAAAAACGGATGTTCTAGAAAAGGCTATGTATATACTAAACTCACATAGTGAGAAATTGTTTAAATGCCAATCTAAAATTGAAGAGATTGATGAAGACGACATGGCACGAGGGTAGTTAGTGGACATAATTGTAGAAACAAAATCTATAATTAAAACAATTTTGGCCAAAAATAGAACATCTATTGCTGAAACATCATTCGTAACGTCTCACAGCTCAAGGCTCCCAAAAATTAATTTACCAAAATTCAAGGGAGAATATTCGGAATTTGAAAATTTCATAAGTTTGTTTGAAAGTTTTTTCCACAACGATCCAAATATCCCAGATATTGAAAATTTTAACCATCTGGTTAATTGTCTATCTGGGTAGGCTCTGGGCACGGTAAAGGCGTTTCAAATGTCGGATGAAAATTATCCGAAGGCGTTGGCAAGTCTCCAAAACGTTTAGGACAATAAATGTTTGCTTTTTTAATACGATTTCAAAACTTTTTGAGCTGCCAACTATCCCTAAGCCATCAGCCCCTTCATTGCGCGCTATGATTGATGAAGTGTCGGCTTTATATGACTCATTGCTATCGCTGGGCGATGAGAAACAAATCACAAATGCGGTAATTATTCACATAGTTATAAAAAAAGTTGACTCTGCCACCCGATCAAAGTCTGAAGAACAGCTGGATTACGAAAAGCTACCATTGTGGAAGAACTGAGAAGCTACCTTAAATGGACGGTACCAGCACCTATCAGTTGAAGGCGCATCATCTCGGAGGACGAGACCCATAGCAGCCTCACATGAATGGAACGAAGTCCGCTTTAGTTGCAGCG
>JAPZAG010001620.1:0-28564 GCA_027475135.1 Bactrocera correcta | reverse complement strand
ATTTTGCGTATAAAGACTTAATTGTGTTCTTAACTGGAGAACTTTTCACTTTATTTTTTTTTGCGAAACGCACGTTGAGTTAACACAATTGAAAAGTTATTTTGAATATAAAGCTGAACAATTTCAGCGCGTTCTTTTGGAGTGTACTGTTCCATAAGATTCTTCTAAATGCACTGTCGTTATGCCGCCATGGCTCTATATCACCTTTATTACGTTAAAGTAGGTTAACTAACTTAAATATGTTAAATGAATGATTTGAAGCATTTCGATATCGATAGCTAAATGTCTATATACAAGAAAATCGACGTTTTACATAAATATAAGACTACCGAATTCTTCCAAATATATTGTCGTTATGCCGCCATGGCTTTATATCAACTTCAATACGTTAAAGAAGGTTAATTAACTTAAATATGTTAAACTAATGATTTGAAGCATTTCGATATCGATTGCTAAATGCGTATATACAACAAAATCGGCTTTATACCTAAATATAAGACTACGGAATTCTTCTAAATGCACTGCCGTTATGCCGCTATGGCCTTAAGCCAACTTCATTATGTTCAAGAAGGTTAACTAACTTAAATATGTTAAACGAATGATTTGAAGCATTTCGATATCGATAGCTAAATGTGTATATACAAGAAAATCGACTTTTTACCTAAATATAAGATTACGGTATTCTTCCAAATGCACTGCCGTTATACCCTTTTGGCTTAATGTAAACTTCAGTAAGATAAAGAAGGTTAATTAACTTAAATATGTTAAACTAATGATTTGAAGCATTTCGATATCGATTGCTAAATGTGTATATACAAGAAAATCGACTTTATGCCATAATATAAGACTACGGAATTATGGCTTTATGTCAACTTCAGTTCGCTAAAGAAGGTTTATTAACTTTAATAGGTTAAACCAGTTACCTGAAGCATTTCGATATCGATTGCGAAATGTGTATATACAAGAAAATCGACTTTATACCTAAATATAAAATTATATTATTACGGAATTCTTCTAAATGCACTGCCGTTATACCGTTAAGGCTTTATGTAGACTTCAGTATGCTAAAAAATATTTATTAACTTAATATGTTAAACTTATGATTTGAAGCATTTCGATATCGATTGCTAAATGTGTATATACAAGAAAATCGACTTTATACATAAATATAAGACTTCGGAATTCTTCCAAATGTACTGTCGTTATGCCGCCATGGCTTTATGTCACCTTCATTACGTTAAAGAAGGCTATTTAACTTAAATATGTTAAACGAATGATTTGAAGCATTTCGATATCGATATTTAAATGTGTATATAAAAAAATATCGTCTTTATACCTAAATATAAGATTACGGAATTCTTCCAAATGCACTGCCGTTAAACCGTTATGGCTTTACGTACACATCAGTAGGAAAAATAAGGTTATTAACTTAAATATGTTAAACTAATGAGTTGAACCATCTCGATATCGACTGCTAATGTGTATATACAACAAAATCGACTTTATACCTAAATATAAGATTACGGAATTCTTCCAAATTACTGTCGTTATGGCGCCATGGCTTTATTTCACCTTCAATACGTTAAAGATGGTTAATTAACTTAAATATGTTAAACTAATGATTTGAAGCATTTCGATATCGATTTCTAAATGCATATATACAAGAAAATCGATTTTTACCTAAATATAAGATTACGGAATTCTTCCAAATGCACTGTCGTTATGCCGCCATGGCTCTATATCACCTTCATTACGTTAAAAAAGGTTAACTAACTTAAATATGTTAAACGAATGATTTGAAGCATTTCGATATCGATAGTTAAATGTGTACGGAATTCTTCCAAATGCACTGCCGTTAAACCGTTATGGCTTTACGTACACATCAGTAGGAAAAATAAGGTTATTAACTTAAATATGTTAAACTAATGAGTTGAACCATCTCGATATCGACTGCTAATGTGTATATACAACAAAATCGACTTTTTACCTAAATATAAGATTACGGAATTCTTCCAAATGCACTGCCGTTATACCGTTTTGACTTTATGTAAACTTCAGTAAGATAAAGAAGGTTAATTAACTTAAATATGTTAAACTAATGATTTAAAGCATTTCGATATCGATTGCTAAATGTGTATATACAACAAAATCGACTTTATACAGGGTAGGCCATTTAAAGTTGACCCATTTGTTTCTAAAAAAAAGAACAAAAGAAAACAATGTTTTTTAGTTTTAGCTTTTGTGCCATTTGAATTTTATATGGAAACATCTTCAAATCTTTATGAATTATGCGTCGGAGAGTGGTGCAAGAGATGTCTAATTCCTGAGAGCGGCGATAACTCGATGTCGATGGAGTCTCCTCAATACTGGCTCGTACAGCTTCGATATTTTCATCAGAACGTCTTGTGCGTTGTCTGGATGCATGACTGGCATTACTGAGATTACCGGTGTTCACAAATTTTGCGTATAAAGACTTAATTGTGTTCTTAACTGGAGCACTTTTCACTTTATTTTTTTTGCGAAACGCACGTTGAGTTAACACAATTGAAAAGTTATTTTGAATATAAAGCTGAACAATTTCAGCGCGTTCTTTTGGAGTGTACTGTTCCATAGTATAAATTGTCTTCGAATGACGCTTCTAACGCGGTATGACATTAGCCGATTTGTTAGCGCTGTTAAAATTTACAGCGTTGCCAGATGGTTCAACTTTAAATGGCCTACCCTGTACCTAAATATAAGATTACGGAGTTCTTCCAAATCTACTGTCGTTATGCTGCCATGGCTTTATATCAACTTCAATACGTTAAAGAAGGTTCACTAACTTAAATATGTTAAACTAATGATTTGAAACATTTCGATATCGATTGCTAAATGTGTATATACAAGAAAATCGACTTTTTACCTAAATATAAGATTACGGAATTCTTCTAAATGCACTGCCGTTATGCCATGACTTTATGTCACCTTCATTATGTTAAAGAAGGCTAGTTAACTTAAATATGTTAAACTGATGATTTGAAGCATTTCGATATCGATAGCTAAATGTGTATTTACAAGAAATCGACTTTATACCTAAATATAAGATTACGGAATTCTTCTAAATGCACTGCCGTTATGCCGCCATGGCCTTAAGCCAACTTCAGTTCGTTTAAAGAAGGTTTATTAACTTAAATATGTTAAACCAGTTATTTGAAGCATACCGATATCGATTGCTTAATGCATATATACCAGAAAATCGGCTTTATACCTAAATATAAGACTACGGAATTCTTCCAAATGTACTGTCGTTATGCCGCCATGGCTTTATATCAACTTCAATACGTTAAAGAAGGTTAATTAACTTAAATGTGTTAAACTAATGATTTGAAGCATTACGATATCGATTGCTAAATGCGTATATACAACAAAATCGACTTTATACCTAAATATAAGATTACGGAATTCTTCTGCATGCACTTTCGTTATGCCGCCATGGCTTTATATCACCTTCATTACGTTAAAGAAGGTTAACTAACTTAAATATGTTAAACGAATGCTATGAAGCATTTCGATATCGATAGCTAAATGTGTATATACAAGAAAATCGACTTTTTACCTAAATGTAAAATTATAACATTACGGAATTCTTCTAAATGCACTGCCGTTATACCGTTAAAACTTTATATAGACTTCAGTATGCTAAAAAATGTTTATTAACTTAATATGTTAAACTAATGATTTGAGGTATTTCGATATCGATAGCTAAATGTGTATATACAAGAAAATCGACTTTATACCTAAATATAAGATTACGGAATTCTTCTAAATGTACTGTCGTTATGCCGCCATGGCTTTATATCACCTTCATTACGTTAAAGAAGGTTAACTAACTTAAATATGTTAAACGAATGATTTGAAGCATTTCGATATCGATAGCTAAATGTGTATATACAAGAAAATCGGCTTTTTACCTAAATATAAGATTACGGAATACTTCCAAATGCACTGCCGTTATACCGTTTTGGCTTTATGTAAACTTCAGTAAGATAAAGAAGGGTAATTAACTTAAATATGTTAAACTAATGATTTAAAGCATTACCTAAATATAAGATTACGAAATTCTTCCAAATGCACTGCCGTTATACCGTTTTAGCTTTATGTAAACTTCAATACGTTAAAGAAGGTTTATTAACTTAAATATATTAAACTAATGATTTGAAACATTTCGATATCGATTGCTAAATGTGTATGTACAACAAAATCGACTTTATACCTAAATATAAGATAACGGAATTCTTCTAAATGCACTGTCGTTATGCCGCCATGGCTTTATATCAACTTCAACACGTTAAAGAAGGTTAATTAACTTAAATATGTTAAACTAATGATTTGAAGCATTTCGATATCGATTGCTTAATGCGTATATACAACAAAATCGACTTTATACCTAAATATAAGATTACGGAATTCTTCTAAATGCACTGTCGTTATGCCGCCATGGCTTTATATCACCTTCATTACGTTAAAGAAGGTTAACTAACTTAAATATGTTAAACTAATGATTTGAAACATTTCGATATCGATTGCTAAATGTGTATGTACAACAAAATCGGTTTTTTACCTAAATATAAGATTACGGAATTCTTCCAAATGCACTGCCGTTATACCGTTTTGGCTTTATGTAAACTTCAGTAAGATAAAGAAGGTTAATTAACTTAAATATGTTAAACTAATGATTTGAAGCATTTCGATATCGATTGTTAAATGTGTATATACAAGAAAATCAACTTTATACATAAATATAAGACTACGGAATTCTTCCAAATGTATTGTCATTATGCTGCCATGGCTTTACATCAATTTCAATACGTTAAAGAAGGTTAATTAACTTAAATATGTTAAACTAATGATTTGAGGTATTTTGATATCGATTGCTAAAGGCGTATAAACAACAAAATCGGTTTATACCTCAATATAAGATTACGGAATTCTTCTAAATGCACTGTCGTTATGCCACCATGGCTTTATATCACCTTCATTACGTTAATGAAGGTTAACTAACTTAAATATGTTAAACGAATGATTTGAAGCATTTCGATATCGATAGCTAAATGTGTATATACAAGAAAATCGGCTTTTTACCTAAATATAAGATTACGGAATTCTTCCAAATGCACTGCCGTTATACCGTTTGGCTTTATGTAAACTTCAGTAAGATAAAGAAGGTTAATTAACTTAAATATGTTAAACTAATGATTTAAAGCATTTCGATATCGATTGCTAAATGTGTATATACAACAAAATCGACTTTATACCTAAATATAAGATTACGGAATTCTTGCAAATCTACTGTCGTTATGCTGCCATGGCTTTATATCAACTTCAGTACGTTAAAGAAGTTTTATTAACTTAAATATGTTAAACTAATTATTTGAAACATTTCGATATCAATTGCTAGATGGGTATATACAACAAAATCGACTTTATACCTAAATATAAGATTACGGAATTCTTCTAAATGCACTGTCGTTATGCCGCCATGGCTTTATATAACCTTCATTACGGTAAAGAAGGTTAACTAACTTAAATATATTAAACTAATGATTTGAAGCATTTCGATATCGATTGCTAAATGTGTATGTACAACAAAATCGACTTTATACCTAAATATAAGATAACGGAATTCATATAAATATACTGCCATTATGCCGTTATTGCTTTATGTAAACTTCAGTAAGATAAAGAAGGTTAATTAACTTAAATATGCTAAACCAGTTATTTGATGCATTTCGATATAGGTTGCTAAATGTGTAAATACAAGAAAATCGACTTTATACCTAAATATAAGATAACGGAATTCTTTTACATGCACTGCCGTTATGCCGCCATAGCTTTATGCCAACTTCAGTTCGTTAAAGAAGGTTTATTAACTTAAATATGTTAAACTAATGAGTTGAAGCATTACGATATCGATTGCTAAATGCGTATATACAACAAAATCGACTTTATACCTCAATATAAGATAACGGAATTCTTCTGCATGCACTTTCGTTATGCCGCCATGGCTTTATATCACCTTCATCACGTTAAAGAAGGTTAACTAACTTAAATATATTAAACTAATGATTTGAAGCATTTCGATATCGATTGCTAAATGTGTATGTACAACAAAATCGACTTTATACCTTAATATAAGATAACGGAATTCATATAAATATACTGCCATTATGCCGTTATTGCTTTATGTAAACTTCAGTAAGATAAAGAAGGTTAATTAACTTAAATATGCTAAACCAGTTATTTGATGCATTTCGATATAGGTTGCTAAATGTGTAAATACAAGAAAATCGACTTTATACCTAAATATAAGATAACGGAATTCTTTTACATGCACTGCCGTTATGCCGCCATAGCTTTATGCCAACTTCAGTTCGTTAAAGAAGGTTAATTAACTTAAATATGTTAAACTAATGATTTGAAGTATTTCGATATCGATTGCTTAATGCGTATATACAACAAAAGCGGCTTTATACCTAAATATAAGATTACGGAATTCTTCTAAATGCACTGTCGTTATGCCGCCATGGCTTTATATCACCTTCATTACGTTAAAGAAGGTTAACTAACTTAAATATGTTAAACGAATGATTTGAAGCATTTCGATATCGATAGCTAAATGTGTATATACAAGAAAATTGACTTTTTACCTAAATATAAGATAACGGAATTCTTCCAAATGCACTGCCGTTATACCGTTTTGGCTTTATGTAAATTTCAGTAAGATAAAGAAGGTTAATTAACTTAAATATGTTAAACTAATGATTTGAAGCATTTCGATATCGATAGCTAAATGTGTATATACAAGAAAATCGACTTTATACCTAATATAAGATTACGGAATTCTTCCAAATGCACTGCCGTTATGCCGCCATGGCTTAAAAGCCAACTTCCGTTCGATAAAGAAGGTTTATTAACTTAAATATGTTAAACTAATGATTTGAAGCATTTCGATATCGATTGCTAAATGTGTATGTACAAGAAAATCGACTTTATGACTAAATATAAGACCATGGAATTATGGCTTTATGTCAACTTCAGTTCGCTAAAGGAGGTTTATTAACTTAAATACGTTAAACCAGTTATCTGAAGCATTTCGATATCGATTGCGAAATGTGTATATACAAGAAAATCGACTTTATACCTAAATATAAAATTATAACAATACGGAATTCTTCTAAATGCACTGCCGTTATACCGTTAAGGCTTTATGTAGACTTCAGTGTGCTAAAAAATGTTTATTAACTTAATATGTTAAACTTATGATTTGAAGCATTTCGATATCGATAGCTAAATGTGTATATACAAAAAAATCGACTTTATACCTAAATATAAGATTACGGAATTCTTCCAAATAAACTGCCGTTATGCCGCCATGGCTTTAAGCCAACTTCCGTTCGTTAAAAAGGTTTATTAGCTTAAATATGTTAAACTAATTATTTGAAGCATTTCGATATCGATTGCTAAATGTGTATATACAAGAAAATCCACTTTATACATAAATATAAGACTTCGGAATTCTTCCAACTGTACTGTCGTTATGCCGCCATGGCTTTATATCAACTTCAATACGTTAAAGAAGGTTAATTAACTTAAATATGTTAAACTAATGATTTGAAGCATTTCGATATCGATTGCTAAATGCGTATATACAACAAAATCGACTTTATACCTAAATATAAGATTACAGAATTCTTCTAAATGCACTGTCCGTTATGCCGCCATGGCTTTATATCACCTTCATTACGTTAAAGAAGGTTAACTAACTTAAATATGTTAAACGAATGATTTGAAGCATTTCGATATCGATTGCTAAATGTGTAAATACAAGAAAATCGACTACATACCTAAATATAAGATTACGGATTTCTTCTAAATGCACTGCTGTTATACCGTTATGGCTATACGTACACTTCAGTAAGATAAAGAAGGTTAATTTACTTAAATATGTTAAACTAATGATTTAAAGCATTTCGATATCGATTGCTAAATGTGTATATACAACAAAATCGACTTTATACATAAATATACGATAACGGAATTCTTCTAAATGCACTGCCGTTATGCCGCCATGGCTTTATATCACCTTCATTACGTTAAAGAAGGTTAACTAACTTAAATATGTTAAACTATTGATTTGAAGCATTTCGATATCGATTGCTAAATGTGTATGTACAACAAAATCGACTTTATACCTAAATATAAGATAACGGAATTCATATAAATATACTGTCGTTATGCCGCCATGGCTTTATATCAACTTCAATAAGTTAAAGAAGTTTAATTAACTTAAATATGTTAAACTAATGATTTGAAGCATTTCGTTATCGATTGCTAAATGTGTATATACAAGAAAATCGACTTTATACCTAATATAAGATTACGGATTTCTTCTAAATGCACTGCTGTTATACCGTTATGGCTATACGTACACTTCAGTAAGATAAAGAAGGTTAATTTACTTAAATATGTTTAAACTAATGATTTAAAGCATTTCGATATCGATTGCTAAATGTGTATATACAACAAAATCGACTTTATACATAAATATACGATAACGGAATTCTTCCAAATGCACTGCCGTTATACCATTATGGCTTTATGTAAACTTCAGTAAGATAAAGAAGGTTAATTAACTTAAATATGTTAAACTTATGATTTAAAGCATTTCGATATCGATTGCTAAATGCATATATACAACAAAATCGACTTTATACCTAAATATAAGATTACGGAATTCTTCCAAATGTACTGTCGTTATGCCGCCATGGCTTTATATCAACTTCAATACGTTAAAGAAGGTTAATTAACTTAAATATGTTAAACATGTTATTTGAAGCATTTCGATATCGATTGCTTAATGCATATATACAACAAAATCGACTTTATACCTAAATATAAGATTACGGAATTCTTCCAAATGTACTGTCGTTATGCCGCCATGGCTTTATATCAACTTCAATACGTTAAAGAAGGTTAATTAACTTAAATTTGTTAAACTAATGATTTAAAGCATTTCGATATCGCTTGCTAAATGTGTATGTAAAAGAAAATCGAATTTATACCTAAACATAAGATTACGGAATTCTTCCAAATGTACTGTCGTTATGCCGCCATGGCTTTATATCGACTTTATACCTAATATAAGATTACGGAATTCTTCTAACTGCACAGCCGTTATGCCGCCATGGCTTTAAGCCAACTTCCGTTCGTTAAAGAAGGTTAATTAACTTAAATATGTTAAGCTAATGATTTGAGGTATTTCGATATCGATTGTTAAATGTGTATATACAAGAAAATCGACGTTTTACATAAATATAAGACTACCGAATTCTTCCAAATATACTGTCGTTATGCCGCCATGGCTTTATATCAACTTCAATACGTTAAAGAAGGTTAATTAACTTAAATATGTTAAACTAATGATTTGAGGCATTTCGATATCGATTGCTAAATGCGTATATACAACAAAATCGGCTTTATACCTAAATATAAGACTACGGAATTCTTCCAAATGTACTGTGGTTATGCCGTTATAGCTTTATGCCAACTTCAGTTCGTTAAAGAAGGTTTATTAACTTAAATATGTTAAACTAATGAGTTGAAGCATCTCGATATCGTTTGCTAAATATGTATATACAACAAAATCGACTTTATACCTAAATATAAGATTGCGGAATTCTTCTAAATGCACTGCCGTTATGCCGCCATGGCCTTAAGCCAACTTCAGTTCGTTAAAGAAGGTTTATTAACTTAAATATGTTAATCCAGTTATTTGAAGCATTTCGATATCGATTGCTTAATGCATATATACCAGAAAATCGACTTTATACCTAAATATAAGACTACGGAATTCTTCCAAATGTACTGTGGTTATGCCGCCATGGCTTTATATCAACTTCAATACGTTAAAGAAGGTTAATTAACTGAAATTTGTTAAACTAATGATTTGAAGCATTTCGATATCGATAGCTAAATATGTATGTAAAAGAAAATCGAATTTATACCTAAACATTAGATCACGGAATTCTTCCAAATGTACTGTCGTTATGCCGCCATGTCTTTATGTCACCTTCATTACGTTAAAGAAGGTTAACTAACTTAAATATGTTAAACGAATGCTATGAAGCATAGAACTGAAGAGGGCTTTAACGGTACACTTCAGTGCGTTAAAGAAGGTTTATTAACTTAAACATGTTAAACTAATGATTTTTGGCATTTCGATATAGATTGCTAAATGTGTATATACAAGAAAATCGAATTTATACCTAAATATAAGATAACGGAATTCTTCTAAATGTACTGCCGTTATGCCGTTAAGGCTTTATGTAGACTTCAGTTCGTTAAATATGGTTTATTAACTTAAATATGTTAAACTAATGATTTGAAGCATTTCGATATCGATTGCTTAATGTGTATATACAAGAAAATTTACTTTATATTTAAATATAAGATTACGGAATTCTTCCAAATGTACTGTCGTTATGCCGCTATGGCTTTATGTCAACTTCAATACGTTAAAGAAGGTTAATTAACTTAAATATGTTAAACTAATGATTTGAAGCATTTTGATATTGACTGCTAAATGTGTAAATGCAAGAAAATCGACTTTACACCTAAATATAAAATTATAACATTACGGAATTCTTCTAAATGCACTGCCGTTATACCGTTAAGGCTTTATGTAGACTTCAGTAAGCTAAAAAATGTTTATTAACTTAATATGTTAAACTAATGATTTGAAGCATTTAGATATCGATAGCTAAATATGTATATACAAGAAAATCGACTTCGTACCTAAATATAAGATTTTTGAGTTCTTCTACATGCACTGCCGTTATGCCTCCATGGCTGTATGCTCACTTCAGATCGTTAAAGAAGGTTTATTTACTTAAATATGATAAACTAATGAGCCGAAGCTTTTCTATATCGGTTGCTAAATGTGTATATACAAGAAAACCGATTTTATACCTAAATAAAAGATTACGGAATTCACCCAAACATACTGCCGTTATGCCGCTATGGCTTTATGTAAACTTCAGTAAGATAAAGAAGGTAAATTAACCGAAATATGCTAAACCTGTTATTTGAAGCATTTCGATATCGGTTGCTAAATGTGTATATACAACAAAATCGACTTTATACCTAAATATAAGATTACGGAATTCTTCTAAATGCACTGCCGTTATGCCGCCATTGTTTGTATCAACTTCAATACGTTAAAGAAGGTTAATTATTTTAAATATGTTAAACTAATGGTTTGCAGTATTTCGATATCGACTGCTAAATGTGTAAATACAACAAAATCGACTTTATACCTAAATATAAAATTATAACATTACGGAGTTCTTCTAAATGCACTGCGGTTATGCTGTTAAGGCTTTATGTAGACCTCATTAAGCTAAAAAATGTTTATTAACTTAATATGTTAAACTAATGATTTGCAGCATTTCGATATCGATTGCTAAATGTGTATATACAAAAAAATCGAATTTATACCTAAATATAAGCCGTTATGCCGCCATGGCTTTGTGTTAACTTCAGTGCGTTAAAGTAGGTTTGTTAACTTAAATATGTTAAACTAATGATTTGAAGCATTTTGCCGTTATGCCGCCATGGCTTTGTGTTAACTTCAGTGCGTTAAAGTAGGTTTGTTAACTTAAATATGTTAAGCTAATGATTTGAAGATTTTCAAAATCGATTGCTAAATGCATATATACAACAAAATCGACTTTATACCTAAATATAAGAGTACGGAATTCTTCAAATGCACTGCCTTTATACCGTTATGGCTTTTTATCAACTTCAGTTAGTTAAAGAAGG
The DNA here is from genome assembly GCA_027475135.1 of Bactrocera correcta. Classification (NCBI taxonomy): domain Eukaryota; kingdom Metazoa; phylum Arthropoda; class Insecta; order Diptera; family Tephritidae; genus Bactrocera; species Bactrocera correcta. The sequence continues at coordinate 16,705 of JAPZAG010001620.1, read as the reverse complement.
TTTATTAACTTAAATATGTTAAACTAATGATTTGAAGCATTTCGATATCGATTGCTAAATGAGTATATACAAGAAAATCGACTTTATACCTAAATATAAGTTTACGGAATTCTTCAAATGCACTGCCGTTATACCGTTATGGCGTTTGTAGACTTTAGTAAGATAAAGAGGGTTCATTAGCTTAAATATTTTAAACTAATGATTTGAAGATTTTCGAAATCGATCGCTAAATGCATATTATACAAGAAAATCGACTTTATACCTAAATATAAGTTTACGGAATTCTTCAAATGCACTGCCGTTATACCGTTATGGCGTTTGTAGACTTCAGTTAGATAGAGAGGGTTAATTAACTTAAATATGTTAAACTAATGATTTGAGGCATTTCGATATCGATTACTAAATGTGTATATACAAGAAATTCGACTTTATACATAAATATAAGATTACGGAATTCTTCTACATGCACTGCCGTTATGCCGTCATGGCTTTATGTCACCTTCATTACGTTAAAGAAGGTTAACTAACTTAAATATGTTAAACGAATGCTATGAAGCATAGAACTGAAGAGGGCTTTAACGGTACACTTCAGTGCGTTAAAGAAGGTTTATTAACTTAAACATGTTTAAACTAATGATTTTTGGCATTTCGATATAGATTGCTAAATGTGTATATACAAGAAAATCGAATTTATACCTAAATATAAGATAACGGAATTCTTCTAAATGCACTGCCGTTATGCCTTTAAGGCTTTATGTAGACTTCAGTTCGTTAAAAATGGTTTATTAACTTAAATATGTTAAACTAATGATTTGAAGCATTTCGATATCGATTGCTAAATGTGTATATTTAAGAAAATTTACTTTATATTTAAATATAAGATTACGGAATTCTTCCAATGTACTGTCGTTATGGCCGCTATGGCTTTATGTCAACTTCAATACGTTAAAGAAGGTTAATTAACTTAAATATGTTAAACTAATGATTTGAAGCATTTTGATATCGATAGCTAAATATGTATATACAAGAAAATCGACTTCGTACCTAAATATAAGATTATTGAGTTCTTCTACATGCACTGCCGTTATGCCTCCATGGCTGTATGCTCACTTCAGATCGTTAAAGAAGGTTTATTTACTTAAATATGATAAACTAATGAGCTGAAGCTTTTCTATATCGGTTGCTAAATGTGTATATACAAGAAAACCGATTTTATACCTAAATAAAAGATTACGGAATTCACCCAAACATACTGCCGTTATGCCGCTATGGCTTTATGTAAACTTCAGTAAGATAAAGAAGGTAAATTAACCGAAATATGCTAAACCTGTTATTTGAAGCATTTCGATATCGGTTGCTAAATGTGTATATACAATAAAATCGACTTTATACCTAAATATAAGATTACGGAATTCTTCTAAATGCACTGCCGTTATGCCGCCATTGTTTGTATCAACTTCAATACGTTAAAGAAGGTTAATTATTTTAAATATGTTAAACTAATGGTTTGAAGTATTTCGATATCGACTGCTATATGTGTAAATACAACAAAATCGACTTTATACCTAAATATAAAGTTATAACATTACGGAGTTCTTCTAAATGCACTGCCGTTATGCCGTTAAGGCTTTATGTAGACCTCATTAAGCTAAAAAATGTTTATTAACTTAATATGTTAAACTAATGATTTGCAGCATTTCGATATCGATTGCTAAATGTGTATATACAAAAAAATCGAATTTATACCTAAATATAAGCCGTTTTGCCGCCATGGCTTTGTGTTAACTTCAGTGCGTTAAAGTAGGTTTGTTAACTTAAATATGTTAAACTAATGATTTGAAGCATTTTGCCGTTATGCCGCCATGGCTTTGTGTTAACTTCAGTGCGTTAAAGTAGGTTTGTTAACTTAAATATGTTAAACTAATGATTTGAAGATTTTCAAAATCGATTGCTAAATGCATATATACAACAAATCGACTTTATACCTAAATATAAGATTACGGAATTCTTCAAATGCACTGCGTTATACCGTTATGGCTTTATATCAACTTCAGTTAGTTAAAGAAGGTTTATTAACTTAAACATGTTAAACTAATGATTTGAAGCATTTCGATATCGATTGCTAAATGAGTATATACAAAAAAATCGACTTTATACCTAAATATAAGTTTACGGAATTCTTCAAATGCACTGCCGTTATACCGTTATGGCGTTTGTAGACTTTAGTAAGATAAAGAGGGTTGATTAGCTTAAATATGTTAAACTAATGATTTGAAGATTTTCGAAATCGATTGCTAAATGCATATATACAAGAAAATCGACTTTATACCTAAATATAAGTTTACGAAATTCTTCAAATGCACTGCCGTTATACCGTTATGGCGTTTGTAGACTTTAGTAAGATAAAGAGGGTTAATTAGCTTAAATATGTTAAACTAATGATTTGAAGATTTTCGAAATCGATTGCTAAATACATATATACAACAAAATCGACTTTATACCTAAATATAAGATTACGGAATTCACCTACATGCATTGCCGTTATGCCGTTAAGGCGTTTGCAGACTTCAGTTAGATAGAGAGGGTTAATTAACTTAAATATGTTAAACTAATGATTTGAGGCGTTTCGATATCGATTGCTAAATGTGTATATACAAAAAATTCGACTTTATATATAAATATAAGATTACGGAATTCTTCTAAATGCTTTGCCGTTATGCCGTTAAGGCGTTTGTAGACTTCAGTAAGATAAAGAGGGTTAATTAACTTAAATATGTTAAACTAATGATTTGAGGCATTTCGATATCGATTGCTAAATGTGTATATACAAGAAATTCGACTTTATACCTAAATATATGATAACGGAATTCTTCTACATGCACTGCCGTTATGCCCTTAAGGCGTTTGTAGACTTCAGTAAGATAAAGGGGGTTAATTAACTTACATATGTTAAACTAATGGTTTGAAGCATTTCGATATCGATTGCTAAATGTGTATATACAACAAAATCGACTTTATACCTAAATATAAGTTTACGGAATTCTTCTAAATGCACTGCCGTTATGCAGTTATGGCTTTGTGTTAACTTCAGTGCGTTAAAGTAGGTTTGTTAACTTAAATATGTCAAACTAATGATTTGAAGCATTTCGATATCAATTGCTAAATGTGTATATAAAAGAAAATCGACTTTATACCTAAATATAAGATTACGGAATTCTTCTAAATGCACTGCCGTTATGCAGTTATGGCTTTATGTTAACTTCTGTTCGTTAAAGAAGATTTATTAACTTAAATATGTTAAACTAATGATTTGAAGCATTTCGATTTCGATTGCTAAATGAGTATATACAAGAAAATCGACTTTATACCTAAATTTAAGATTACGTAATTCTTCTAAATGCTTTGCCGTTATGCCATTAAGGCGTTTGTAGACTTCAGTAAGCTAAATAGGGTTAATTAACTTAAATATGTTAAACTAATGATTTGAAGCATTTCGATATCGATTACTAAATGAGTATTACAAGAAAATCGACTTTATACCTAATTAAAGGATTATGTACTTCTTCTAAATGCTTTGCCGTTATGCCGTTAAGGCGTTTGTAGACTTCAGTAACATAAAGAGGGTTAATTAACTTACATATATTAAACTAACGACTTGAGGCATTTTGATATCGATTGCTAAATGTGTATATACAAGAAAATCGACTTTATACCTAAATATATGATAACGGAATTCTTCTACATACACTGCCGTTATGCCGTTAAGGCGTTTGTAGACTTCAGTAAGATAAAGGGGGTTAATTAACTTAAATATGTTAAACTAATGATTTGAGGCATTTCGATATCGATTGCTAAATGTGTATATAAAAGAAAATCGGCTTTATACCTAAATATAAGATAACGGAATTCTTCTAAATGCACTGCCGTTATGCAGTTATGGCTTTACGTTAACTTCTGTTCGTTAAAGAAGGTTTATTAACTTAAATATGTTAAACTAATGATTTTAAGATTTTCGAAATCGATTGCTAAATGCATATATACAAGAACATCTTCTTTATACCTAAATATAAGATTACGGAATTCTTCCAAATGTACTGTGGTTATGCCGTTATGGCTTTATATCACCTTCAAAACGTTAAAGAAGGTTAATTAACGTAACTTGTTAAACTAATGATTTGAAGCATTTCGATATCGATTGCTAAATGCGTATATACAACAAAATCGACATTATACTTAAATATGAGGTTACGGAATTCTTCTAAATGCACTGCCGTTATGCCGTTATGGCTTTATGTTAACTTCAGTTCGTTAAAGAAGATTAATTAACTTAAATATGTTAAACTAATGATTTGAGGCATTTCGATATCGATTGCTAAGTGCATATATACAACAAAATCGACTTTATACCTAAATATATGATAACGGAATTCTTCTACATACACTGCCGTTATGCCGTTAAGGCGTTTGTAGACTTCAGTAAGATAAAGGGGGTTAATTAACTTAAATATGTTAAACTAATGGTTTGAGGCATTTCGATATCGATTGCTAAATGTGTATATACAAGAAAATCGACTTTATACATAAATATAAGATTACGGAAATCTTCCAAATGTACTGTCGTAATGCCACCATGGCTTTATATCAACTTAAATACGTTAAAAAAGTTAATTAACCTAAATATGTTAAACTACTTATTTGAAGCATTTAGATATCGATTGCTAAATGTGTATATACAACAAAATCGACTTTATACCTAAATATAAGCTTACGGAATTCTTCTAAATGCACTACCGTAATGTCGCCATGGCTTTATGTTAACTTCAGTGCGTTAAAGAAGCTTTATTAACTTAAATATGTTAAACCAGTTATTTGAAGCATTTCGATATCGTTTGCTTAATGCATATATAAAAGAAAATCGACTTTATACCTAAATATATGATTACGGAATTCTTCCAAATGTACTGTCGTTATGCCGTCATGGCTTTATATCAACTTCAATACGTTAAAAAAGGTTAATTAACTTAAATATGTTAAACTAATGATTTGATGCATTTAGATATCGATTGCTAAATGTAAGTATACAAAAAAATCGAATTTATACCTAAATATAAGATTACGGATTTCTTCTACATGCACTGCCGTAATGTCGCCATGGCTTTGTGTTAACTTCAGTGCGTTAAAGTAGGTTTATTAACTTAAATATGTCAAACTAATGATTTGAAGCATTTCGATATCGATTGCCAAATCACTATATACAAGAAAATCGACTTTATACCTAAATATAAGATTACGTAATTCTTCTAAATGCACTGCCGTTATGCCGTTAAAACCTTTGTAGACTTCAGTAAGATAAAGAGGGTTAATTAACTTAAATATGTTAAACTAATGATTTGAGGCATTTCGATATCGATTGCTAAGTGTGTATATAAAAGAAAATCGACTTTATACCTAAATATAAGATTACGGAATTCTTCTAAATGCACTGCCGTTATGGCTTTATGTTAACTTCAGTTCGTTTAAGAAGGTTTATTAACTAAAATATGTTACACTAGTTATTTGAAGCATTTCGAAATCGTTTGCTTAATGCATATATACAAGAAAATCGATTTTATACCTAAATATATGATTACGGAATTCTTCCAAATGTACTGTCGTTATGCCACCATGGCTTTATATCAACTTCAATACGTTAAAAAAGGTTAATTAACTTAAATATGTTAAACTAATGATTTGAAGCATTTAGATATCGATTGCTAAATGTGTATATACAAAAAAATCGAATTTATACCTAAATATAAGATTGCGGATTTCTTCTACATGCACTGCCGTTATGTCGCCATGGCTTTGTGTTAACTTCAGTGCGTTAAAGTAGGTTTGTTAACTTAAATATGTCAAACTAATGATTTGAAGCATTTCGATATCGATTACTAAATGAGTATTACAAGAAAATCGACTTTATACCTAATTAAAAGATTATGTACTTCTTCTAAATGCTTTGCCGTTATGCCGTTAAGGCGTTTGTAGACTTCAGTAAGATAAAGAGGGTTAATTAACTTACATATATTAAACTAATGACTTGAAGCATTTCGATATCGATTACTAAATGAGTATTACAAGAAAATCGACTTTATACCTAAATATATGATAACGGAATTCTTCTACATACACTGCCGTTATGCCGTTAAGGCGTTTGTAGACTTCAGTAAGATAAAGGGGGTTAATTAACTTAAATATGTTAAACTAATGATTTGAGGCATTTCGATATCGATTGCTAAATGTGTATATACAAGAAAATCGACTTTATACCTAAATATATGATAACGGAATTCTTCTACATACACTGCCGTTATGCCGTTAAGGCGTTTGTAGACTTCAGTAAGATAAAGGGGGTTAATTAACTTAAATATGTTAAACTAATGATTTGAAGCATTTCGATATCGATTGCTAAATGCGTATATACAACAAAATCGACTTTATACTTAAATATGAGCTTACGGAATTCTTCTAAATGCACTGCCATTATGCCGTTATGGCTTTATGTTAACTTCAGTTCGTTAAAGAAGGTTTATTAACTTAGATATGTTACACCAGTTATTAGAAGCATTTCGAAATCGATTGCTTAATGCATATATACAAGAAAATCGACTTTATACCTAAATATAAGATTACGGAATTCTTCCAAATGTACTGTCGTTATGCCGCCATGGCTTTATATCAACTTCAATATTTTAAAGAAGATTAATTAACTTAAATATGTTAAACTAATAATTTGAGGCATTTCGATATCGATTGCTAAGTGCATATATACAACAAAATCGACTTTATACCTTAATATAAGCTTACGGAATTCTTCTAAATGTACTGCCGTTATTTCGTTATGGCTTTATGTTAACTTCAGTTCGTTAAAGAAGGTTTATTAACTTAGATATGTTACACCAGTTATTTGAAGCATTTCGAAATCGATTGCTTAATGCATATATACAAGAAAATCGACTTTATACCTAAATATAAGATTACGGAATTCTTCCAAATGTACAGTCGTTATGCCGCCATGGCTTTATATAAACTTCAATATGTTAAAGAAGGTTAATTAACTTAAATAAGTTAAACTAATGATTTGAGGCATTTCGATATCGATTGCTAAATGTGTACCTACAACACAATCGACATTATACCTAAATATAAGATTACGAAATTCTCCCAAATGCACTGCCGTTATACTGTTATGGCTTTATGTAAACTTCAGTAAGATAAAGAAGGTTAGCTAACTTAAATATGTTAAACTAATGATTTGAAGCATTTCGATATCGATTGCTAAATGCGTATATACAAGAAAATCGACTTTATACCTAAATATAAGATTACGGAATTGTTTCAAATGAACTGCCGTTACACCGTTAAGGCTTTTGTAGACTTTAGTAAGATAAAGAGGGTTAATTAGCTTTAATACGTTAAACTAATGATTTGCAGCATTTCGATATCGATTGCTAAATGTATATATACAACAAAATCGACTTTATACCTAAATATAAGATAACGTAATTCTTCTAAATGCTTTGCTGTTATGCCGTTAAGCCGTTAAGCCGTTTGTAGACTTCAGTAAGATAAAGAGGGTTAATTAACTTAAATATGTTAAACTAATGATTTAAAGCATTTCGAAATCGATTGCTTATGCATATGTGTATTCAAGAAAATCGACTTTATACCTAAATCTAAGCTTACGGAATTCTTCTAAATGCACTGCCGCAAGCTTTATTAACTTAAATATGTTAAACCGGTTATTTGAAGCATTTCGATATCGTTTGCTTAATGCATATATACAAGAAAATCGGCTTTATACCTAAATATAAGATTACGGAATTCTTCCAAATGTACTGTCGTTATGCCACCATGGCTTTATATCAACTTCAATACGTTAAAAAAGGTTAATTAACTTAAATATGTTAAACTAATGATTTGAAGCATTTAGATATCGATTGCTAAATGTGTATATACAAAAAAATCGAATTTATGCCTAAATATAAGATTACGGATTTCTTCTACATGCACTGCCGTTATGCAGCCATGGCTTTGTGTTAACTTCAGTGCGTTAAAGTAGGTTTGTTAACTTAAATATGTCAAACTAATGATTTGAAGCATTTCGATATCCATTGCTAAATCAGTATATACAAGAAAATCGACTTTATACCTAAATATAAGATTACGTAATTCTTCTAAATGCTTTGCTGTTATGCCTTTAAGGCGTATGTAGACTTCAGTAAGATAAAGAGGGTTAATTAACTTAAATATGTTAAACTAATGATTTGAGGCATTTCGATATCGATTGCTAAATGTGTATATACAAGAAAATCGACTTTTTACCTAAATATAAGATTACGGAATTCTTCTAAATGCACTGCCGTTATGCAGTTATGGCTCTATGTTAACTTCTGTTCGTTAAAGAAGGTTTATTAACTTAAATATGTTAAACTAATGATTTGAAGATTTCCGAAATCGATTGCTAAATGCATATATACAAAAAAATCTTCTTTATACCTAAATATAAGATTAAGGATTTCTTCCAAATGTACTGTCGTTATGCCGCTATGGCTTTATATCACCTCAATACGTCAAAGAAGGTTAATTAACTTAACTTGTTAAACTAATGATTTGAAGCATTTTGATATCGATTGCTAAAGGCGTATATACAACAAAATCGACTTTATAATTAAATACAAGATTACGGATTTCTTCCAAATGCACTGCCGTTATTTCGTTATGGCTTTATGTTAACTTCAGTTCGTTAAAGAAGGTTTATTAACTTAGATATATTACACCAGTTATTAGAAACATTTCGAAATCGATTGCTAAATGCATATATACAAGAAAATCGAATTTATACCTAAATATAAGATTACGGAATTCTTTCAAATGTACTGTCGTTATGCCGCCACGGCTTTATATCAACTTCAATATGTTAAAGAAGGTTAATTAACTTAAATATGTTAAACTAATGATTTGAGGCATTTCGATATCGATTGCTAAATGCATATGTGTATTCAAGAAAATCGACTTTATACCTAAATCTAAGCTTACGGAATTCTTCTAAATGCACTGCCGCAAGCTTTATTAACTTAAATATGTTAAACCGGTTATTTGAAGCATTTCGATATCGTTTGCTTAATGCATATATACAAGAAAATCGGCTTTATACCTAAATATAAGATTACGGAATTCTTCCAAATGTACTGTCGTTATGCCACCATGGCTTTATATCAACTTCAATACGTTAAAAAAGGTTAATTAACTTAAATATGTTAAACTAATGATTTGAAGCATTTCGATATCCATTGCTAAATCAGTATATACAAGAAAATCGACTTTATACCTAAATATAAGATTACGTAATTCTTCTAAATGCTTTGCTGTTATGCCTTTAAGGCGTATGTAGACTTCAGTAAGATAAAGAGGGTTAATTAACTTAAATATGTTAAACTAATGATTTGAGGCATTTCGATATCGATTGCTAAATGTGTATATACAACAAAATCGACTTTATACCTAAATATAAGCTTGCGAAATTCTCCCAAATGCACTGCCGTTGTACCGTTATGGCTTTATGTAAACTTCAGTAAGATAAAGAAGTTTAATTAACTTAAATATGTTAAACTAATGATTTGAAGCATTTCGATATCGATTTCTAAATGCGTATGAACAAGAAAATCGACTTTATACCTAAATATAAGATTACGGAATTATTCTAAATGCACTGCCGTTATGTCGCCATGGATTTATGCCAACTTCAGTGCGTTAAAGTAGGTTATGTTAAACTAATGATTTGAAGCATTTCAAAATCGATTGCTAAATGCATATATACAAGAAAATCGACTTAATACCTAAATATAAGATTACAGAATTCTTCTAAATGCACTGCCGTTATTCCGTTATGGCTTTATCTTAACTTTAGTGCGTTAAAGAAGCTTTATTAAACCAGTTATTTGAAGCATTTCGATATCGATTGCTTAATGCATATTTACAAGAAAATCGACTTTATACCTAAATATAAGATTACGGAATTCTTCCAAATGTACTGTCATTATGCCGCCATGGCTTCATATCAACTTCAATACGTTAAAGAAGGATAATTAACTTAAATATGTTAAACTAATGATTTGAAGCATTTCGATATCGATTGCTAAATGTGTATATACAAAAAAATCGAATTTATACCTAAATATAAGATTACGGATTTCTTCTACATGCACTGCCGTTATGCCGCCATGGCTTTGTGTTAACTTCATTGCGTTAAAGTAGGTTTGTTATCTTAAATATGTTAAACTAATGACTTGAAGCATTTCGATATCGAATGCTAAATGAGTATATACAAGAAAATCGACTTTATACCTAAATATAAGATTACCTAATTCTTCTAAATGTACTGTCGTTATGCCGTTGAGGCGTTTGTAGACTTCAGTAAGATAAAGAGGATTAATTAACTTAAATATGTTACACTAATGATTTGAGGCATTTCGATATCGATTGCTAAATGTGTATATAGAAGCAAATCGACTTTATACCTAAATATAAGATTACGGAATTCTTCTAAATGCACTGCCGTTATGCCGTTATGGCTTTATGTTAACTTCTGTTCGTTAAAGAAGGTTAATTAACATAAATATGTTAAACTAATGATTTGAAGCATTTCGATATCGATTGCTAAATGTGCATATACAAAAAAATCGAATTTATACCTAAATAGAAGATTACGGAATTCTTCTACATGAACTGCCGTTATGCCGCCATGGCTTTGTGTTAACTTCAGTGCGTTAAGGTAGGTTTGTTAACTTAAATATGTTAAACTAATGATTTGAAGCATTCCGCTATCGATTGCTTAATGAGTATATACAAGAAAATCGACTTTATACCTAAATATAAGGTTACTTAATTCTTCTAAATGCACTACCGTTATGCCGTTATGGCTTTAATTTAACTTCAGGTCGTTTAAGAAGGTTTATTAACTTAGATATGTTACACCAGTTATTTGAAGCATTTAGAAATCGATTGCTTAATGCATATATACAAGAAAATCGACTTTCTACCTAAATATAAGATTACGGAATTCTTCCAAATGTACTGTCGTTATGCCGCCATGGCTTTATATCAACTTCGATATGTTAAAGAAGGTTAATTAAATTAAATATGTTAAACTAATGATTTTAGGCATTTCGATATCGATAGCTAAATGAGTATATACAAGAAAATCGACTTTATACCTAAATATAAGATTATGGAATTCTCCCAAATGCACTGCCGTTATACCGCCATGGATTTGTGCCAAATGCAGTTCGTTAAAGAAGGTTTATTAACCTAAATATGTTAAACTAATGATTTGAAGCATGTCGATATCGATAGCTATATGAGTATATACAAGAAAATCGACTTTATACCTAAATATAAGATCACGGAATTATTCTAAATGCACTGCCGTTATGCTGCCATGGATTTATGCCAACTTCAGTTCGTTAAAGAAGTTTTATTAACCTAACTAATGATTTGAAGCATGTCGATATCGATAGTTAAATGAGTATATACAAGAAAATCGACTTTATACCTAAATATAAGATTACGGAATTATTCTAAATGCACTGCCGTTATGCTGCCATGGATTTATGCCAACTTCAGTTCGTTAAAGAAGGTTTATTAACCTAAATATGTTAAACTAATGATTTGAAGCATGTCGATATCGATAGCTAAATGAGTATATACAAGAAAATCGACTTTATACCTAAATATAAGATTACGGAATTCCTCCAAATGCACTGCCGTTATGCCGTTAAGGCTTTTGTAGACTTTAATAAGATAATGAGGGTTAATTAACTTAAATATGTTAAACTAATGATTTGAAGCATTTCGATATCGATTGCTAAATATGTATATACAAGAAAATCGACTTTATACCTAAATATAAGATTACGGAATTCTCCTAAATGCACTGGCGTTATACCGTTAAGTCTTTGTGTAGACTTCAGTAAGGTAAAAAAATTTATTAACTTAAATATGTTAAACTAATGATTTGAAGCATTTCGACATCGATTGCTAAATGAGTATATACAAGAAACTTGACTTTATACCTAAACATAGGATAACGGAATTCTTCCAAATACACTGCCGTTATTCCGCCAAGGCTTTATGTCAGCTTTAGTTCGTTAAAGTAGGTTTGTTAACTTAAATATGTTAAACTAATGATTTGAAGCATTTCGATATCGATTGTTATATGAGTGTATACAAGAAAATCGACTTTATACCTAAATATAGGATTACGGAATTCTTCCAAATAGACTGTCGTTATGCCACCATGGCTTTATATCACCTTCAATACGTTAAGAAGATTAATTAACTTAAATATGTTAAACTAATGGGTTGAAGCATTTCGATATCGATTGCTAAATATGTAAATACAAGAAAATCGACTTTACATCTAAATATAGGATTACGGAATTCTTCCAAATGTACTGTCGTTATGCCACCATGGCTTTATATCAACTTCAATATGTTAAAGACGGTTAATTAACTTAAATATGTTAAACTAATGATTTGAGGCATTTCGATATCGATTTCTAAATGTGTATATACAACAAAATCGACTTTATACCTAAATATTAAGATTACGAAATTCTCCCAAATGCACTGCCGTTATACCGTTATGGCTTTATGTAAACTTCAGTAAGATAAAGAAGGTTAATTAACTTAAATATGTTAAACTAATGATTTGAAGCATTTCGATATCGATTGCTGAATGCATATATACAAGAAAATCGACTTTATACCTAAATATAAGATTACGGAATTACTCTATATGCACTGCCGTTATGCCGCCATGGATTTATGCCAACTTCGGTTCATTAAAGAAGGTTAATTAACTTAGATATGTTAAACTAATGATTTGAAGCATTTCGATATCGATTGCTAAATGAGTATATACAAGAAAATCGACTTTATAACTAAATATAGGATTACGTAATTCTTCTATATGCTTTGCCGTTATGCCGTTAAGGCTTTTGTAGACTTCAGTAAGATAAAGAGGGTTAATACGCTTAAATATGCTAAACTAATGATTTGAAGCATTTCGATATCGAATGTTAAATGTGTATATACAACAAAATTGACTTTATACCTAAATATAAGATTACGTAATTCTTCTACATACTTTGCCGTTATGCTGTTAAGGCGTTTGTAGACTTCAGTAAGATAAAGAGGGTTAATTAACTTAAATATGTTAAACTAATGATTTGAAGCATTTCGATATCGATTGCTAAAATGTATATACAAGAAAATCGACTTTACACCTAAATATAAGATTACGGAATTTTCCTAAATGAAACTGCCGTTATACCGTTAAGTCTTTGTGTAGACTTCAGTAAGCCAAAAAAAAGGTATTAACTTAAATATGTTAAACTAATGATTTGAAGCATTTCGATATCGATTGTTTAAATTGTGTAAATTTAAGAAAATCGACTTTATACCTAAATATAAGATTACGGAATTATTCTAAATGCACTGTTGTTATGACGCCATGGATTTATGCCAACTTCGTTCGTTAAAAAAGGTTTATTAACTTAAATATGTTAAACTAATGATTTGAAGCATTTTGATATCGATTGCTAAATGAGTATAAAACCAGGAAATCGACTTTATACCTAAATATAAGATTACGGAATTCTCCTAAATGCACTGCCGTTATGCCGTTAAGGCATTTGCGTAGACTTCAGTAAGCTAAAGAAAGTTGATTAACTTAAATATGTTAAACTAATGATTTAAAGGCATTTCGATATCGATTGCTAAATATGTATATACAAGAAAATCGACATTATACCTAAATATAAGATTACGGAATTCTTCTAAATGCACGCCGTTATGCCGCCATGGATTTATGCCAATTTCAGTAGTTAAAGAAGGTTAATTAACTTTAATATGTTAGACTAATGATTTGATTCATTTCGATATCGATTGCTAAATGAGTATATACAAAAAGAATCGACTTTATACCTAAATATAAGATTACGGAATTCTTCCAAATGCACTGCCGTTATGCCGTTAAGGCTTTTGTAGACTTTAGTAAGATAAAGAGGGTTAATTAACTTAAATATGTTAAACTAATGATTTGAAGCATTTCGATATCGATTGCTAAATATGTATATACAAGAAAATCGACTTTATACCTAAATATAAGATTACGGAATTCTTCCAAATGCACTGCCGTTATGCCGTTAAGGCTTTTGTAGACTTTAGTAAGATAAAGAGGTTAATTAACTTAAATATGTTAAACTAATGATTTGAAGCATTTCGATATCGATTGCTAAATATGTATATACAAGAAAATCGATTTTATGCCTAAATATAAGATTACGGAATTCTTCCAAATGCACTGCCGTTATGCCGTTAAGGCTTTGTAGACTTTAATAAAAAAAGGTTAATTAACTTAAATATGTTGAACTAATGATTTGAAGCATTTCGATATCGATTGCTAAATGAGTATGTACAAGAAAATCGACTTTATACGTAAATATAAGATTACGGAATTATTCTAAATTCACTGCCGTTATGCCGCCATGGATTTATGCCAACTTCAGTTCGTTAAAGAAGGTTTATTAACCTAAATATGTTAAACTATTGATTTGAAGCATTTCGATATCGATTGTTAAATGAGTATATACAAGAAAATCGACTTTATACCTAAATATAAGATTACGGAATTCTTCCAAACGTACTGTCGTTATGCAACCATGGCTTTATATCACCTTCAATACGTTAAGAAGTTTAATTAACTTAAATATGTTAAACTAATGGTTTGAAGCATTTCGATATCGATAGCTAAATGAGTATATACAAGAAAATCGACTTTATACCTAAATATAAGATTACGGAATTCTTTTAAATGCACTGGCGTTATACCGTTAAGGCTTTGTGTAGACTTCAGTAAGCTAAAAAAAGTTTATTAACTTAAATATGTAAAACTAATGATTTGAAGCATTTCTACATCGATTGCTAAATGTGTATATACAAGACACTTGACTTTATACCTAAACATAGGATATCGGAATTCTTCCAAATACACTGCCGTTATTCCGCCAAGGCTTTATGTCAACTTTAGTTCGTTAAAGTAGGTTTGTTAACTTAAATATGTTAAGCTAACGATTTGAAGCATTTCGATATCGATTGTTAAATGAGTATATACAAGAAAATCGACTTTATACCTGAATATAAGATTACGGAATTCTTCCAAATGTACTGTCGTTATGCAACCATGGCTTTATATCACCTTCAATACGTTAAGAAGTTTAATTAACTTAAATATGTTAAACTAATGGTTTGAAGCATTTCGATATCGATTGCTAAATATGTAAATACAAGAAAATCGACTTTACATCTAAATATAAGATAACGGAACTCTTCTACATGCACTGTCGTTATGTTACCAGGGCTTTATGCCAACTTCAGTTCGCTAAAGAAGGTCTATTAACTAAAATATGTTAAACTTATGGGTTGAAGCATCTCGATATCGATTGCTAACTGTGTATTTACAACAAAATCGACTTTATACCTAAATATAAGATTACGGAATTCTTCCAAATGCACTGCTGTTATGCCGTTAAGGCTTTTGTAGACCTTAGTAAGATAAAGAGGGTTAATTAGCTTAAATATGCTAAACTAATGATTTGAAGCATTTCGATATCGAATGTTAAATGTGTATATACAACAAAATCGACTTTATACCTAAATATAAGATTACGTAATTCTTCTTTATACTTTTCCGTTATGCCGTTAAGGCGTTTGCAGACTTCAGTAAGATAAAGAAGGTTAATTAACTTAAATATGTTAAACTAATGATTTGAAGCATTTCGATATCCATTGCTAAATGAGTATATACAAGAAAATCGGCTTTATACCTAAATATAAGATTACGGAATTATTCTAAATGCACTGCCGTTATGCCACCATGGCTTTATATCACCTTCAATACGTTAAGAAGATTAATTGACTTAAATATGTTAAACTAATGGTTTGAAGCATTTCGATGTCGATTGCTAAATTCGTATATAGAAGAAAATCGACTTTATACCTAAATATAAGATAACGGAGTTCTTCTCAATGCACTGCCGTTATGCATTTATGGCTTTATGTTAACTTCAGTTCGTTAAAGAAGGTTTATTAACTTAAATATTTTAACCAGTTATTTGAAGCATTTCGATATGGATTGCTAAATGCATATATACAAGAAAATCGACTTTATACCTAAATATAAGATAACGGAATTCTTCTAAATGCACTGCCGTTATGCCGCCGTGGCTTTATGCCAACTTTAGTTCGTTAAAGAAGGTTTATTAACTTAACTATGTTAAACTAATGATTGAGAAGAACTCCGTTATCTTATATTTAGGTATAAAGTCGATTTTCTTCTATATACATATTTAGATATCGATATCGAAATGCTTCAAATCATTAGTTTAACATATTTAAGTTAATTAACCCCCTTTATCTTACTGAAGCCTACAAACGCCTTAACGGCATAACGGCAAAGCATTAAGAAGAATTACGTAATCTTATATTTATGTATAAAGTCGATTTTCTTGTATATACACATTAAGCAATCGATATCGAAATGCCTCAAATCATTAGTTTAACATATTTAAGTTAATTAACCCCCTTTATCTTACTGAAGCCTACA
>JAPZAG010001617.1:0-28573 GCA_027475135.1 Bactrocera correcta | reverse complement strand
AGAATTCCGTTATCTTATATTTAGGTATAAAGTCGATTTTGTTTTACATACAAATTTAGCAATCGATAGTGAAATGCTTCAAATCATTAGTTTAACATATTTAAGTTAATTAGCCTTCTTTAACGTAATGAAGGTGACATAAAGCAATGGCGACATAACGACAGTACATTTGGAAGAATTCCGTAGTCTTACATTTAGGTATAAAGTCGATTTTCTTTTATATATGCATTAAGCAATCGATATCGAAGTGCTTCAAATACCTTGTTTAACATATTTAATTTAATAAACCTTCTTTAACGATCTGAAGGTGATATAAAACCATGGCGGCATAACGGCAGTGCATTTAGAAGAATTCCGTAATCTTATATTTAGGTATAAAGTCGATTTTCTTGTATATGCACATTTAGCAATCGATAACGAAATGCTTTAAATCATTAGTTTAACATATTTAAGTTAATTAACCTTCTTTAACGTATTGAAGTTGATATAAAGCCATGGCGGCATACGGCAGTGCATGTAGAAGAATTCCGTAATCTTATATTTAGGTATAAAGTCGATTTTGTTGTATATACACATAAGCAATCGATATCGAGATGGTTCAACTCATTAGTTTAACATACTTAAGTTAATTAACCTTATTTTTCTCACTGAAGTGTACATAAAGCCATAACGGTATAACGGCGGTGCACTTGGAAGAATTCCGTAATCTTATATTTAGGTATAAAGTCGATTTTCTTGTATTTACACATTAAGCAATTGATATCGAAATGCATCAGATAACTGGTTTAGCATATTTATGTTAATTAACCTTCTTTATCTTACTAAAGTTTACATAAAGCCATAACGGTATAACGGCAGTACATTTATATGAATTCCGTTATCTTACATTTAGGTATAAAGTCGATTTTGTTGTACATACACATTTAGCAATCGATATTGAAATGCTTCAAATCATTAGTTTAACATATTTAAGTTAGTTAACCTTCTTTAACGTAATGAAGGTGATATAAAGCCATGGCGGCATAACGACAGTACATTTGGAAGAATTTCGTAATCTTATATTTAGGTATAAAGTCGATTTTGTTGTATATACACATTTAGCAATCGATATCGAAATGCTTCAAATCATTAGTTTAACATATTTAAGTTAATTAACCTTCTTTAACGTAATGAAGGTGATATAAAGCCATGGCGGCATAACGACAGTGCATGTAGAAGAATTCCGTAATCTTATATTTAGGTATGTAGTCGATTTTCTTGTATTTACGCATTTAGCAATCGATATCGAAAATCTTCAAATCATTAGTTTAACATATCTAAGTTAGTTAACCTTCTTTAACGTAATGAAGGTGATACATATTAAGCCATGGCGGCATAACAACAGTGCTTTTGGAAGAATTCCGTAGTCTTATATTTAGGTATAAAGTCGATTTTCTTTTATATATGCATTAAGCAATCGATATCGAAATGCTTCAAATAACTGGTTTAGCATATTTAAGTTAATAAACCTTCTTTAACCATCTGAAGTAGCTTAAAGCCATGGCGGCATAACGGCAGTGCATTTAGAAGAATTCCGTAATCTTATATTTAGGTATAAAGTCGATTTTCTTGTATATACACATTTAGCAATCGATATGGGGATGTTCAATCATTGTTTAGCATATTTAAGTTAATTAACCTTCTTTTCTCACTGAAGTTGTACATAAAGCCATAACGGTATAACGGCAGTGCATTTGAAGAATTCCGTATCTTATATTTAGGTATAAAGTCGATTTTCTTTAATATCGCATTTAGCAATCGATATCGAAATGCTTCAAATCATTAGTTTAACATATTTAAGTTAGTTAACCTTCTTTAACGTATTGAAGTGATATAAAGCCATGGCGGCATAACGACAGTACATTTGGAAGAATTTCGTAATCTTATATTTAGGTATAAAGTCGATTTTGTTGTATATACACATTTAGCAATCGATATCGAAATGCTTCAAATCATTAGTTTAACATATTTAAGTTAATTAAC
The DNA here is from genome assembly GCA_027475135.1 of Bactrocera correcta. Classification (NCBI taxonomy): domain Eukaryota; kingdom Metazoa; phylum Arthropoda; class Insecta; order Diptera; family Tephritidae; genus Bactrocera; species Bactrocera correcta. The sequence continues at coordinate 26,551 of JAPZAG010001617.1, read as the reverse complement.
CTTCTTTAACGTAATGAAGGTGATATAAAGCCATGGCGGCATAACGACAGTGCATGTAGAAGAATTCCGTAATCTTATATTTAGGTATGTAGTCGATTTTCTTGTATTTACGCATTTAGCAATCGATATCGAAAATCTTCAAATCATTAGTTTAACATATCTAAGTTAGTTAACCTTCTTTAACGTAATGAAGGTGATACATATTAAGCCATGGCGGCATAACAACAGTGCATTTAGAAGAATTCCGTAATCTTATATTTAGGTATAAAGTCGATTTTGTTGTATATACACATTTAGCAATCGATATCGAAATGCTTCAAATGATTAGTTTAGCATGTTTAAGTTAATTAACCTTCTTTAACGTATTGAAGTCGATATAAAGCCATGGCGGCATAACGACAGTACATTTGGAAGAATTCCGAAGTTTTATATTTATGTATAAAGTTGATTTTCTTGTATGTACACATTTAGCAATCGATATCGAAATGCTTCAAATAATTAGTTTAACATATTTAAGCTAATAAAACTTCTTTAACGAACGGAAAGTGGCTTAAAGCAATGGCGGCATAACGGCAGTGCATTTAAGTTAATTACACATTCTTAGCTATCGATATCGAAATGCTTCAAATCATTCGTTTAGCATATTTAAGTTCGTTAACCTTCTTTAACGAACGGAAGTTGGCTTATAGCCATGGCGGCATAACGACAGTGCATTAGAAGAATTCCGTAATCTTATATTTAGGCATAAAATCGATTTTCTTAAAAAGTCGCATTTAGCAATCGATAACGAAATGCTTCAAATCATTAGTTTAACTTATTTAAGTTAGTTAACCTTCTTTAACGTATTGAAGTTGATATAAAGCCATGGCGGCATAAAGACAGTACATTTGGAAGAATTCCGTAGTCTTATATTTAGGTATAAAGTCGATTTTCTTTTATATATGCATTAAGCAATCGATATCGAAATGCTTCAAATAACTGGTTTAGCATATTTAAGTTAATAAACCTTCTTTAACCATCTGAAGTAGCTTAAAGCCATGGCGGCATAACGGCAGTGCATTTAGAAGAATTCCGTAATCTTATATTTAGGTATAAAGTCGATTTTCTTGTATATACACATTTAGCAATCGATATCGAGATGGTTCAACTCATTAGTTTAACATATTAAAGTTAATTAACCTTATTTTTCTCACTGAAGTGTACATAAAGACATAACGGTATAACGGCAGTGCTTTTGGAAGAATTCCGTAATCTTATATTTAGGTATAAAGTCGATTTTCTTGTATTTACACATTAAGCAATCGATATCGAAATGCAGCAGATAACTGGTTTAGCATATTTAAGTTAATTAACCTTCTTTATCTTACTAAAGTTTACATAAAGCCATAACGGCATAACGGCAGTATATTTCTATGAATTCCGTTATCTTATATTTAGGTATAAAGGCGATTTTGTTGTACATACACATTTAGCAATCGATATTGAAATGCTTCAAATCATTAGTTTAACATATTTAAGTTAGTTAACCTTCTTTAACGTAATGAAGGTGATATAAAGCCATGGCGGCATAACGACAGTGCATGTAGAAGAATTCCGTAATCTTATATTTGGGTATAAATTCGATTTTGTTGTATATACGCATCTAGCAATCGATATCGAAATGCTTCAAATCATTAGTTTAACATATTTAAGTTAATTAACCCTCTTTATCTTACTGAAGTCTACAAACGCCTTAACGGCATAACAGCAAAGCATTTAGAAGAATTACGTAATCGTATATTTAGGTATAAAGTCGATTTTGTTGTATATACACATTTAGCAATCGATATCGAGATGCTTCAAATCATTAGTTTAACATATTTAAGTTAATTAACCTTCTTTTTCTAACTGAAGTTTACGTAAAGCCATAACGGTATAACGGCAGTGCATTTAGAAGAATTCCGTAATCTTATATTTAGGTATAAAGTTGATTTTGTTGTATATACACATTTAGCAATCGATATCGAGATGGTTCAACTCATTAGTTTAACATATTTAAGTTAATAAACCTTCTTTAACGATCTGAAGTTGGTTAAAGCCATGGCGGCATAACGGGAGTGCATTTAGAAAAATTCCGTAATCTTATATTTAGGTATAAAGTCGATTTTCTTGTATATACACATTTAGCAATCGATAACGAAATGCTTCAAATCATTAGTTTAACATATTTAAGTTAATTAACCCTCTCTGTCTTACTGAAGTCTACATAAAGCCTTAACGGCATAACGGCAGTGCATTTAGAAGAATTCCGTTGTCTTATATTTAGGTATAATGTCGATTTTGTTGTATATTCACATTTAGCAATCGATATCGAGATGCTTCAAATCATTAGTTTAACATATTTAATTTAAATTTAAAGCCTTCTTTAACGTAATGAAGGTGACATAAAGACATAGCGGCATAACGACAGTACATTTGGAAGATTTCCGTAATCTTATGTTTAGGTATAAATTCGATTTTCTTTTACATACACATTTAGCTATCGATATCAAAATGCTTCAAATCATTGGTTTAACATATTTAAGTTAATAAACCTTCTTTAAAAAACTGAAGTTAACATAAAGCCATAACGGTATAATGGCAGTGCATGTGGAAGAATTCCGTAATCTTATATTTAGGTATAAAGTCGATTTTGTTGTGTTTACATATTAGCAATCAATATGGAGATGGTTCAACTCATTAGTTTAACATATTTAAGTTAGTAAACCTTCTTTAACTTTTGGCTTAAAGCCATGGCGGCATAACGGCAGTGCATTTAGAAGAATTCCGTAATCTTATATTTAGGTATAAAGTCGATTTTCTTGTATATACACATTTAGCAATCGATAACGAAATGCTTCAAATCATTAGCTTAACATATTTAAGTTAGTTAACCTTCTTTAACGTAATGAAGGTGATATAAAGCCATGGCGGCATAACGACAGTGCATGTAGAAGAATTCCGTAATCTTATATTTGGGTATAAAGTCGATTTTGTTGTATATACGCATCTAGCAATCGATATCGAAATGCTTCAAATCATTAGTTTAACATATTTAAGTTAATTAACCCTCTTTATCTTACTGAAGTCTACAAAAGCCTTAACGGCATAACGGCAAGCATTTAGAAGAATTACGTAATCTTATATTTAGTTATAAAGTCGATTTTGTTGTATATACACATTTAGCAATCGATATCGAAATGCTTCAAATCATTAGTTTAACATATTTAAGTTAACACATTGACGGACAGTAGGAACAATAAAGTTCGAAAATTGACACTATGTGTTTTTGTAATCCCCTTCCTTTCGCAACCACATGCGTACTGATGCTGCAAGTCGTGCAACAGATGGAAAACAAAATTCAACCTAAAAAATTGTTTCCAAAACACGACAATAGGCTTCTACTTGTACGCCGTTAAATGCACATTTGTGCTGCGATCGCCGCAGTGTCTGTAAACGACCGTTTCGTTTAAGACGGCTGTCGCCGTCATGCCACATAGTGAACTTCGCTTTGACGGCTATAGACGCAAGTGTCCGTCAACGTGTTAATTAACCTTCGTTATCTTACTGAAGTTTACATAAAGCCAAAACGGTATAACACCAGTGCATTTGGAAGAATTCCGTAAACTTATATTTAGGTAAAAAGTCGATTTTCTTCTATACACATTTAGCTATCGATATCGAAATGCTTCAAAATCATTCGTTTAACATATTTAAGTTCGTTAACCTTCTTTAACGTAATGGAGGTGATATAAAGCCATGGCGGCATAACGACAGTGCATTTAGAAGAGTTCCGTAGTCTTATATTTATGTATAAAGTCGATTTTTTTGTATATACACATTTAGCAATCGATATCGAAATGCTTCAAATCATTAGTTTAACATATTTAAGTTAATAAACCTTCTTTAACGAACGGAAGTTGGCTTAAAGCCATGGCGGCATAACGGCAGTGCATTTAGAAGAAATCTGTAATCTTATATTTAGGTAAAAAGTCGATTTTCTTGTATATACACATTTAGCTATGGATATCGAAAAGCTTCAAATCATTCGTTTAGCATATTTAAGTTCGTTAACCTTCTTTAACGAACGGAAGTTGGCTTATAGCCATGGCGGCATAACGACAGTGCATTTAGAAGAATTCCGTAATCTTATATTTAGGCATAAAGTCGATTTTCTTAAATATTCACATTAAGCAATCGATAATGAAATGCTTCAAATCATTAGTTTAAAATATTTAAGTTAATTAACCTTCTTTAACGAACTGAAGTTGGCTTAAAGCCATGGCGGCATAACGGCAGTGCATTTAGAAGAATTCCGTAATTATATATTTAGGTAAAAAGTCGATTTTCTTGTATATACACATTTAGCTATGGATATCGAAATGCTTCAAATCATTCGGGTAGCATATTTAAGTTCGTTAACCTTCTTTAACGAACGGAAGTTGGCTTATAGCCATGGCGGCATAACGACAGTGCATTTAGAAGAATTCCGTAATCTTATATTTAGGCATAAAGTCGATTTTCTTAAATATTCACATTAAGCAATCGATAATGAAATGCTTCAAATCATTAGTTTAAAATATTTAAGTTAATTAACCTTCTTTAACGAACTGAAGTTGGCTTAAAGCCATGGCGGCATAACGGCAGTGCATTTAGAAGAATTCCGTAATTATATATTTAGGCATAAAGTCGATTTTCTTGTATATACACTTTTAGCTATCGATATCGAAATGCTTCAAATCATTAGTTTAACATATTAAGTTAATAAATATTTTTAAGCATACAGAAGTCTACATAAAGCCTTAGCGGTATAACGGCAGTGCATTTAGAAGAATTCCGTAATGTTATAATTTTTTATTTAGGTATAAAGTCGGTTTTCTTGTATATATACATTTCGCAATCGATATGGAAATGCTTCAGATAACTGCTTTAACATATTTTAATTAATAAACCTTCTTTAACGAACTGAAGTTGACATAAAGCCATAACGGCACTGCATTTGGAAGAATTCCGTAGTCTTATATTTAGGCATAAATTCGATTTTCTTGTATATACACATTTTGCAATCGATATCGAAATGCTTCAAATAACTGGTTTAGCATATTAAAGTTAATTAACCTTCTTTATCTTACTGAAGTTTACATAAAGCCATCACGGCATAACGGCAGTATATTTATATGAATTCCGTTATCTTATATTTAGGTATAAAGTCGATTTTGTTGTACTTACACATTTAGCAATCGATATCGAAATTCTTCAAATCATTAGTTTAACATATTTTAGTTAATAAACCTTCTTTAACGTAATGAAGGTGACATAAAGGCATGGCGGCATAACGACAGTACATTTGGAAGAATTCCGTAATCTTATGTTTAGGTATTAAGTCGATTTTCTTGTATATACACATTTAGCAATCGATAACGAAATGCTTCAAATCATTAGTTTAACATATTTAAGTTAATTAACCCTCTTTATCTTACTGAAGTCTATAAACGCCTTAACGGCATAACGGCAAAGCATTTAGAAGAATTACGTAATCCTATATTTAGGTATATAGTCGATTTTCTTGTATTTACGCATTTAGCAATCGATATCGAAAATCTTCAAATCATTAGTTTAACATATTTAAGTTAGTTAACCTTCTTTAACGTAATGAAGGTGATATAAAGCCTTGGCGGCATAACGACAGTGCATTTAGAAGAATTCCGTAATCTTATATTTAGGTATAAAGTCGATTTTGTTGTATATTTACATTTAACAATCGATATCGAAATGCTTCAAATAATTAGTTTAATATATTTAAGCTAATTAACCTTCTTTAACGAACGGAAGTTGGCTTATAGCCATGGCGGCATAACGACAGTGCATTTAGAAGAATTCCGTAATCTTATATTTAGGTATAAAGTCGATTTTGTTGTATATTTACATTTAACAATCGATATCGAAATGCTTCAAATAATTAGTTTAACATATTTAAGCTAATAAACCTTCTTTAACGAACGGAAGTTGGCTTATAGCCGTAACGGCATAACGGCAGTGCATTTAGAAGAATTCCGTAATCTTATATTTAGGTATAAAGTCGATTTTTTTGTTTATACACATTTAGCTATCGATATCGAAATGCTTCAAATCATAAGTTTAACATATTAATTTAATAAACATTTTTTAGCATACTGAAGTCTACATAAAGCCTTAACGGTATAACAGCAGTGCATTTAGAAGAATTCCGTAATGTTATAATTTTATATTTATGTATAAAGTCGATTTTCTTGTATATACAGATTTCGCAATCGATATCGAAATGCTTCAGATAACTGGTTTAACATATTTAAGTTAATAAACCTCCTTTAGAGAACTGAAGTTGACATAAAGTCATAATTCCATAGTCTTATATTTAGGCATAAAGTCGATTTTATTGTATATACACATTTAGCAATCGATATCGAAATGCTTCAAATCATTAGTTTAACATATTTAAGTTAATTAACCTTCTTTAACGAACGAAGTTGGCTAAGCCATAACGGCATAACGGCAGTGCATTTAGAAGAATTCCGTAATCTTATATTTAGGTATAAAGTCGATTTTTTGTATATACACATTTAGCAATCGATATCGAAATGCTTCAATCATTAGTTTAACATATTAATTTAATAACTTTTTTCTGACTGAAGTTTTACATAAAGCCTAACGGTATAACGCAGTGCATTTGAAGAATTCCGTAAATTTATATTTAGGTATAAGTCGATTTTGTTGTATATACAGATTTGCAATCGATATCGAGATGCTTCAAAATGGTTTAACATATTTTAATTAATTAACCTCTTTTTCTTTACGAGAGTTTACGTGAAGCCATAATGGACTATAACCGCAGTGCATTGGAAGATAATCCTAGATCTTATATTTAGGTATAAAGCCGAATTCTTTGTATATACACATTTAGCAATCGATATCGAGATGCTTAATCATTAGTTTAACATATTTAAGTTAATACCTTCTTTAACGATCTAGAAGTTGGATTAAGCCATTCGGCATAACGGGAGCTGCATTTAGAAGAATTCCGTAATCTTATATTTAGGTATAAAGTCGATTTTCTTGTATATACACATTTAGCAATCGATAACGAAATGACTTCAATCATTAGTTTAACATATTTAAGTTATCTAACCTTTTTATCTGACTGAAGTTTACGTAAAGCCATAACGGTATAACGCCAGTGCATTTGGAAGAATTCCGTAAACTTATATTTAGGTATAATGTGATTTTGTTGTATATACACATTTAGCAATCGATATGAGATGTTCAAACTCATTGTTTAAATTATTAACCAATGCTTTTTTCGACCCACCTCGTTCAAATAGTTAAGCCGCTAGAGCGTTAAGCAAAGTCGAAACAAAAATTAGGCTATTGCCAAGCCTTGGTTGGAGTAGAAGAAAATTGAAGACTTTCCTGAGAGCCTTTAAATTATCTAACCAATGCTTTATAGTTGACCCACCTCGTTCACAATGTTAAAGCCGGCTAGAGCGTTAGCAAAAGTTGAAACAAAAATGTGACTATTAAAGCGCTTTGATAAGTTTTAGAAGATAAGAATGTAAACTTTTCTAAGAGTTTTTAAAAGTTATCTAACCATGCTTTATGTTGACTACCTCGTTCCAAATAGTTAGCCTCAGAGCGTTAGCAAGAATTGAAACAAAAATATTTAGGTATAAGCCTGGTTTGTTGTATATACAAAGAATGAATGACATTTCCCAGACTCTTTAAATTATCTAACCAATGCTTTATGTTTGACTCACCTCGTTCAAATAGTTTAAGCCGCTAGAGCGTTAGCAAAAGTTGAAACAAAAATGTGACTATTGCCAAGCCCTTGATAGGAGTAGAAGAAAGATTGAAGACTTTCCTGAGAGCTCTTTAAATTATCTAACCAATGCTTTATGTTTGACTCACCTCGTTCAAATAGTTTACCGCTAGAGCGTTATCAAAATTTGAAACAAAAATGTGACTATTGCCAAGCCCTGGTAGGAGTAGAAGAAAGATTGAAGATTTTCCTGAGAGCTCTTTAAATTATCTAACCAATGCTTTATGTTTGACCCACCTCGTTCAAATAGTTTAGCCTCAGAGCGTTAGCAAAGTTGAAACAAAAATGTGACTATTGCCAAGCCCCTGGTGAGTAGAAGAAAATTGAGACTTTCCTAAGAGCCTTTAAATTATCTAACCAATGCTTTATGTTTGACCACCTCGTTCAATAGTTTAAGCCGCTAGAGCGTTAGCAAAGTTGAAACAAAAATGTGACTATTGACCAAGCCCCTGATAGGAGTAGAAGAAAGATTGAAGACTTTCCTGAGAGCTCTTTAAATTATCTAACCAATGCTTATGTTTGACTCACCTCGTTTCAATAGTTTAGCCTCAGAGCGTTAGCACAGTTGAAACAAAAATGTGACTATTGGCCAAGCCCCTTTGGTAGTGTAGAAGAAAAAGATTGAAGACTTTCCTGAAGAGCTCTTTAAATTATCTAACCAATGCTTATGTTTGACTCACCTCGTTCAAATAGTTTACCGCTAGAGCGTTATCAAAAGTGAAACAAAAATGTGACTATTCCCAAAAGCCCCTGATAGTAGTAGAACAAGATTGAGGGGACTTTCCTAAAGAGCTCTTTAAATTATCTAACCAATGCTTTATGTTTGACTCACCTCGTTCAATAGTTAGCCGCTAGAGCGTTACAAAGTTGAAACAAAAATGTGACTATTCCAAGCCCCTGATAAGATAGAAGAAAGATTGAAGACTTTCCTGAGAGCTCTTTAAATTATCTAACCAATGCCTTATGTTTGACCACCTCGTTCTAATAGTTTAGCCTCAGAGCGTTAGCAAAGTTGAAACAAAAATGTACTATTGCCAAGCCCCTTGGTAAGTAGAAGAAAAATTGGGGACTTTCCTGAGAGCTCTTTAAATTATCTAACCAATGCTTTATGTTTGCCCTCACCTCGTTCAAACAGTTTAGCCTCAGAGCGTTAGCAAAGTTGAAACCAAAATGTGACTATTGCCAAGCCCCTGATAGAAGTAGAAAAAGATTGAAGACTTTCCTGAGAGCTCTTTAAATTATCTAACCAATGCTTTATGTTTGACTCACCTCTTTTCAATAGTTTAACCCCAGGGCGTGTCATTAGTAAAACGTTTTTGTTTCTTTTTTGCAACGCTCTCTGGTAAACTATTTGAAGAAAGTTAAAGTTAAACATGAGAGCATTGTTAAATTATTTAAAAGCTCTCAGGAAACCTCTTCAATTTTTTTCACTCCTCCAGGGCTTGGCAAAGTCACATTAAAGGGTTTAACTTTCCCTAACCCCCCCTGAGGTAAATGTTTGAAGAAATGGGTGATTTCCTAAAGCTTTTAAAGATTATTTAAAAGCTCTCATGAAAGTCCCCATTTTTCTTAAAAACTTTACTAGGGCTTGGCAAAGAAACATTTTGTTTAACTTTGCTAACGCCCCTAAGGTAAACTAATTGAAGAGGGGGTCCTGAGAGCTTTTAAGATTATTTAACCAAGCTCTCAGGAAAACCTTCACCTCTTTCTTTTACATCTACCAGGGGCGTGGCAATAGTCACATTTTTGTTTCACTTTTGATAACGCTCTAGCGGGTAAACTATTTGAACGAGGTGAGTTAAACATAAAGCTTTGGGTTTAAAGATAATTTAAAGAGCTCTCAGGAAAGTCTTTAAGCTTTTTTCTACGCCTACCAGGGGCTTGGCAATAGTCACATTTTTGATTCAACTTTGCTAACGCTCTGAAGCTAAACTGTTTGAACGAGGTGGGTCAAACATAAAGCATTGGTTAGATAATTTAAAGAGCTCGCAGGGAAGTCTTCAATCTTTCTTCTACTCTGCCAGGGGCTTGGCAATAGTCACATTTTTGTTTCAAATTTGCTAACGCTCTAGCGGCTAAACTATTGGAAAGAGGTGGGTCAAACATAAAGCATTGGTTAGATAATTTAAAGAGCTCTCAGGAAAGTCTTCAATCTTTCTTCTACCCCTACCAGGGGCTTGGCAATAGTCACATTTTTGTTTCAATTTTTGCTAACGCTCTAGTGGCTAAACTTTTTAAAACGAGGTGGGTAAGCGTAAAGCATTGGTTAGAAAATTTTAAAAAGAGCTCTCGGGAAAAAGTCTTCAATCTTTCTTCTACCCTACCAGGGGCTTGGCAATAGTCACATTTTTGTTTAAACTTTTGATAACGCTCTGCGGGCAAACTGTTTGAACGAGGTGGGTTAAACAAAAAAGCATTGGTTAGATAATTTAAAGGGCTTTCAGGAAAGTCTTCAATCTTTCTTCTGCTCTATCCAGGCGCTTGGCAATAGTCACATTTTTGTTTCAACTTTGCTAACGCTCTAGTGGCTAAACTATTGAAACGATGTGGGTCGAACATAAAGCATTGGTTAGATAATTTAAAGAGCTCTCAGGAAAGTCTTCAATCTGTCTTCTACATCTACCAGGGGCGTGGCAATAGTCACTTTTTTGTTTCAACTTTGCTAACGCTCTGAGGTTAAACTATTGTAACGAGGTGGGTCAAACATAAAGCAATGGTTAGACAATTTAAAGACCTCTTAGGAAAACCTTCTATCGTTTTTCTACTCGTACCAGGCGCTTGGCAATAGTCACATTTTTGTTTCACTTTTGATGACGCTCAAGCGGGTAAACTATTTGAACGAGGTAGGTCGAACATAAAGCATTGGTTAGATAATTTAAAGTAATGAGTTGAACCATCTCGATATCGATTGCTAAATGTGTATATACAACAAAATCGACTTTATACCTAAATATAAGATTACGGAATTCTTCCAAATGCACTGCCGTTATACCGTTATGGCTTTACGTAAACTTCAGTCAGATAAAGAAGGTTAGTTAACTTAAATATGTTAAACTAATGATTTGAAGCATCTCGATATCGATTGCTAAATGTGTATATACAACAATATCGACTTTATGCCTACATATAAGACTACGGAATTCTTCCAAATGCAGTGCCGTTATGCCGTCATGGCTTTAACCAACTTCAGATCGTTAAAGAAGGTTTATTAACTTAAATATGTTAAACTAATGAGTTGAACCATCTCGATATCGATTGCTGAATGTGTATATACAAGAAAATCGACTTTATACCTAAATATAAGATTACGGAATTCTTCCAAATGCACTGCCGTTATACCGTTATGGCTTTACGTAAACTTCAGTAAGAAAAAGAAGGTTAATTAACTTAAATATGTTAAACTAATGATTTAAAGTATCTCGATATCGATTGCTAAATGTGTATATACAACAAAATCGACATTATACCTAAATATATGTTTACGGAATTCTTCCAAATGCATTGGCGTTATACCGTTAGGGCTTTATGTAAACTTCAGTCAGATAAAGAAGGTAAATTAACTAAAATATGTTAAACTTATGATTTGAAGCATTTCGTTATCGATTGCTAAATGTGTAAATAAAAGAAAATCGATTTTATACCTAAATATAAGATTACGGAATTCACCCAAATATACTGCCGTTATGCCGCCATAGCTTTATGCCAACTTCCGTTCGTTAAAGAAGGTTAATTAACTTAAATATGTTAAACTAATGATTTGAAGCATCTCGATATCGATTGCTAAATGTGTATATACAAGAAAATCGACTTTATACCTAAATATAAGATTACGGAATTCTTCAAAATGCACTGCCGTTATGCCGCCATGACTTTAAGCCAACTTCAGATCGTTAAAGAAGGTTTATTAATTTAAATATGTTAAACTAATGATTTGAAGCATCTCGATATCGATTGCCAAATGCGTATATACAACAAAATCGACTTTATACCTAAATATAAGATTACGGAATTCTTTCAAAGGCACTGTCGTTATAGCGTTATGGCTTTACGTAAACTTCAGTAAGAAAAATAAGGTTAATTAACTTAAATATGTTAAACTAATGATTTGAAGCATTTCGATATCGACTGTTAAATTTGTATGTACAACAAAATCGGCTTTATACCTAAATATAAGATAACGGAATTCATATAAATATACTGCCGTTATGCCGTTATGGCTTTATGTAAACTTCAGTAAGATAAAGAAGGTTAATTAACTTAAATATGCTAAGCCAATTTTTTGAAGCATTTTCATATCTATTGCAAAATGTGTATATACAAGAAAATCGACTTTATGCCTAAATATAAGACTACGGAATTCTTCCAAATGCAGTGCCGTTATGGCTTTATGTCAACTTCAGTTCGCTAAAGGAGGTTTATTAACTTAAATATGTTAAACCAGTTATCTGAAGCATTTCGATATCGATTGCGAAATGTATATATAAGGAAAATCGACTTTATATATAAAATTATAACATTACGGAGTTCTTCTAAATGCACTGCCGTTATACCGTTAAGGCTGTATGTAGACTTCAGTATGCTAAAAAATGTTTATTAACTTAATATGTTAAACTAATGATTTGAAGCATTTCGATATCGATAGCTAAATGTGTATATACAAGAAAATCGACTTTATACCTAAATATAAGATTACGGAATTCTTCTAAATGCACTGCCGTTATGCCGCCATGGCTTTAACCCAACTTCCGTTCGTTAAAGAAGGTCTATTAACTTAAATATGTTAAGCTAATGATTTGAAGCATTTCGATATCGTTTCCTAAATGTGTATATACAAGAAAATCGACTTTATACATAAATGTAAGACTACGGAATTCTTCCAATTGTATTGTCGTTATGCTGCCATGGCTTTACATCAACTTCAATACGTTAAAGAAGGTTAGTTAACTTAAATATGTTCAACTAATGATTTGAAGCATTTCGATATCGATTGCTTAATGCGTATATACAACAAAATCGACTTTATACCTAAATATAAAATTACGGAATTCTTCTAAATGCACTGTCGCTATGCCGCCATGGCTTTACGTAAACTTCAGTCAGATAAAGAAGGTACGTTAACTTAACTATGTTCAACTAATGACTTGAAGCATCTCGATATCGACTGCTAAATGTGTATATACAACAAAATCGACTTTCTACCTAAATATAAGATCACGGAATTCTTCCAAATGCACTGCCGTTATACCGTTTTGGCTTTATGTAAACTTCAGTAAGATAAAGAAGGTACGTTAACTTAAATATGTTAAACTAATGATTTGAAGCATTTCGATATTGATTGCTAAACGTGTATATACAACAAAGCCGACTTTGTACCTAAATATAAGATTACGGAATTCTTCCAAATCTACTGTCGTTATGCCGCCATGGCTTTATATCACCTTCATTACGTTAAAGAAGGTTAACTAACGCAAATATGTTAGGCGAATGATTTGAAGCATTTCGACATCGAAAGCTAAATGTGTATATACAAGAAAATCGACTTTTTACCTAAATACAAGATTACGGAATTCTTCCAAATGCACTGCCGTTATACCGTTTTGGCTTTATGTAAGCTTCAGAAAGATAAAGAAGGTTAGTTAACTTAAATATGTTAAACTAATGATTTGAAGCATTTCGACATCGATTGCTAAATGTGTATATACAACAAAATCGACTTTATACCTAAATATAAGATTACGGAATTCTTCCAAATCTACTGTCGTTATGCCGCCATGGCTTTATATCAACTTCAATACGTTAAAGAAGGTTAATTAACTTAAATATGTTAAACTAATGATTTGAAGCATTTCGATATCGATTGCTAGATGCGTATATAAAAAAAAATCGACTTTATACCTAAATATAAGATAACGGAATTCATTTAAATATACTGCCGTTATGCCGTTATTGCTTAATGTAAACTTCAGTAAGATAAAGAAGGTTAATTAACTGAAATATGCTAAACCAGATATTTGATGCATTTCGATATCGATTGCTAAATGTGTAAATACAAGAAAATCGACTTTATTCCTAAATATAAAATTATAACATTACGGAATTCTTCTAAATGCACTGCCGTTATACCGTTAGGGCTTTATGTAGACTTCTGTAAGCTAAAAAGCGTTTATTAACGTAATATGTTAAACTAATGATTTGAAGCATCTCGATATCGATCGCTAAATGTGTATATACAAGAAAATCGACTTTTTATATAAATATAAGACTACGGAATTCTTCCAAATGTACTGTCGTTATGCCGCCATGGCTTTATATCAACTTCAATACGTTAAAGAAGGTTAATTAACTTAAATATGTTAAACTTATGATTTGAAGCCTTTCGATATCGTTTGCTAAATGCGTATATACAACAAAATCGACTTTATACCTAAATATAAGATTACGGAATTCTTCTAAATGCACTGTCGTTATGCAGCCATGGCTTTATATCACCTTCATCACGTTAAAGAAGGTTAATAACTTAAATATGTTAAACTAATGATTTGAAGATTTTCCATATCGATTGCTAAATGTGTAAATACAACAAAATCGAGATAACGGAATTCATATAAATATACTGCCGTTATGCCGTTATGGCTTTATGTAAACTTTATTAAGATAAAGAAGGTTAATTAACTTAAATATGCTAAACCAGTTATTTGAAGCATTTCGATATATATTGTTAAATGTGTAAATACAAGAAAATCGACTTTATACCTAAATATAAGATTACGGAGTTCTTCCAAATGTACTGCCGTTATACCGTTATGGCTTTATGTACACTTCAGTAAGAAAAATAAGGTTAATTAACTTAAATATGTTAAACTAATGAGTTGAACCATCTCGATATCGATTGCTAATGTGTATATACAACAAAATCGACTTTATACCTAAATATAAGATAACGGAATTCTTCTAAATGCACTGCCGCAAAAGGTTAATTAAATTAAATATTTTAAACTAATGATTTGAAGCATTTCGTTATCGATTGCTAAATGTGTATATACAAGAAAATCGACTTTATACCTAAATATAAGATTACGGAATTCTTCTAAATGCACTGCCGTTATGCCGCCATGGCTTTATATCAACTTCAATACGCTAAAGAAGGTTAATTAACTTAAATATTTTAAACTAATGATTTGAGGCATTTCGATATCGATTGCTAAATGCGTATATTTATACAACAAAATCGACTTTATACCTACCTATAAGTTTACGGAATTCTTCCAAATGTACTGTCATTATGCTGCCATGGCCTTGTATCACCTTCAATACGTTTAAGAAGGTTAATTAACTTAAATTTGTTAAACTAATGATTTGAAGCATTTCGATATCGATTGCTAAATGTGTAAATTCAAGAAAATCGACTTTATACCTAAATATAAAATTATAGCATTACGGAATTCTTCTAAATGCACTGCCGTTATACTGTTAAGGCTTTATGTAGACTTCAGCAAGCTAAAAAGCGTTTATTAACTTAATATGTTAAACTAATGATCTGAAGCATTTCGATATCGATAGCTAAATGTGTATATACAAGAAAATCGACTTTATACCCAAATATAAGATTATGGAATTCTTCTACATGCAATGCCGTTATGCCGCCATGGCTATATGCGAACTCCAGATCGTTAAAGAAGGTTTATTAACATAAATATGTTAAACGAATGATTTGAAGCATTTCGATATCGATAGCTAAATGTGTATATACAAGAAAATCGACTTTATACCTAAATACAAGATTACGGAATTCTTCTACATGCACTGCCGTTATGCCGTCATGGCTATATGCCAACTTCAGATCGTTAAAGAAGGTTAATTAGCTTAGATATGTTAAACTAATGATTTGAAGCATTTCGTTATCTATTGCTTAATGTTTATATACAAGAAAATTGACTTTATACCTAAATATAAGAATTCTTTCAAATGTACTCCCGTTATGCCGCCATGGCTTTATATCAACTTCAATACGTTAAAGAAGGTTAATTAACTTAAATATGTTAAACTTATGATTTGAAGCATTTCGATATCGATTGCTAAATGCGTATATACAACAAAATCGACTTTATACCTAAATATAAGATTACGGAATTCTTCTAAATGCACTGTCGTTATGCCGGCATGGCTTTATATCACCTTCATTACCTTAAAGAAGTTTAACTAACTTAAATATGTTAAACTAATGATTTGAAGATTTTCGATATCGGTTGCTAAATGCGTATGTACAACAAAATCGACATTATACCTAAATATAAGATAACGGAATTCATATAAATATACTGCCTTTATGCCGTTATGGCTTTATTCAAACTTCATTAAACTAAAGAAGGTTAATTAACTTAAATATGCTCAACCAGTTATTTGAAGCATTTCGATATATATTGCTAAATGTGTAAATACAAGAAAATCGACTTTATACCTAAATAAAAAATTACAACATTACGGAATTCTTCTATATGCACTGCCGTTATGCTGCTAAGGCTTTATCTAGACTTCAGTAAGCTTAAAAGCGTTTATTAACTTAATATGTTAAACAAATGATTTGAAGCATTTCGATATCGATAGCTAAATGTGTATATACAAGAAAATCGACTTTATACATAAATATAAAACTACGGAATTCTTCCAAATGTATTGTCGTTATGCCGCCATGGCTTTATGCAAACTTCCGTTCGTTAAAGAAGCTTTATTAACTTAAATATATTAAACTAGTGATTTGAAGAATTTCGATATCGATTGCTAAATATGTAAATACAAGAAAATCGACTTTATACCTAAATATAGAATTACGGAATTCTTCTAAATGCACTGCAGTTATACCGTTAAGGCTTTATGTAGACTTCAGTGCGTTAAAGAAGGTTTATCAACTTAATAATGTTAAACTAATGATTTGAAGCATTTCGGTATCGATTGCTAAATGTGTATATACAAGAAAATCGGCTTTATACCTAAATATAAGATAACGGAATTCTTCTACATGCACTGCCGTTATGCCGCCATAGCTTTATGCCAACTTCAGTTCGTAATAGAAGGTTTATTAATTTAACTATGTTAAACTAATAAGTTGAAGCATCTCGATATCGATTGCTAAATATGTATATACAACAAAATCGACTTTATACCTAAATATAAGTTTACGGAATTCATCCAAATAAACTGCCGTTATACCGTTAAGGCATTATGAAGACTTACTGAAAGCTAAAAAGCATTTATTAACTTAAATATGTTAGACTAATGATTTGAAGCATTTCGATATCGCTTGCTAAATGTGTATATACAAGGAAATCGAATTTATACCTAAACATAAGATTACGCAATTCTTCCAAATGTACTGTCGTTATGCCGCCATGGCTTTATATCAACTTCAATACGCTAAAGAAGGTTAATTAACTTAAATATGTTAAACAAATGATTTGAGACATTTCGATATCGATTGCTAAATGCGTATATTTATACAACAAAATCGACTTTATACCTAACTATAAGTTTACGGAATTCCTCCAAATGTACTGTCATTATGCCGCCATGGCCTTGTATCACCTTCAATACGTTTAAGAAGGTTTATTAACTTAAATATGTTACGCTATTGATTTGAAGCATTTCGATATCGATTGCTAAATGAGTATATACAAGAAAATCGAATTCATACCTAAATATAAGATTAGGGAATCCAACTACATGCACTGCGTTATGCCGCCATGGCTTTATATCACCTTCATTACGTTAAAGAAGGTTTATTAACTTAAATATGTTAAACTTATGATCTGAAGCATTTCGATGTTGATTGATAAATGCGTATATACAAACTTTATACCTAAATATAAGATTACGGAATTCTTCCAAATGCACTGCCGTTATACCGTTATGGCTTTATGTAAACTTCAGTAAGATAAAGAAGGTTAATTAACTTAAATATGTTAAACTAATGATTTTCGATTTCGATATCGATTGCTATATGTATATATACAAGAAAATCGACTATATACCTAAATATAAGTTTACGGAATTCATCCAAATAAACTGCCGTTATACCGTTAAGGCATTATGAAGACTTACTGAAAGCTAAAAAGCATTTATTAACTTAAATATGTTAGACTAATGATTTGAAGCATTTCGATATCGCTTGCTAAATGTGTATATACAAGGAAATCGAATTTATACCTAAACATAAGATTACGCAATTCTTCCAAATGTACTGTCGTTATGCCGCCATGGCTTTATATCAACTTCAATACGCTAAAGAAGGTTAATTAACTTAAATATGTTAAACAAATGATTTGAGACATTTCGATATCGATTGCTAAATGCGTATATTTATACAACAAAATCGACTTTATACCTAACTATAAGTTTACGGAATTCCTCCAAATGTACTGTCATTATGCCGCCATGGCCTTGTATCACCTTCAATACGTTTAAGAAGGTTTATTAACTTAAATATGTTACGCTATTGATTTGAAGCATTTCGATATCGATTGCTAAATGAGTATATACAAGAAAATCGAATTCATACCTAAATATAAGATTAGGGAATCCAACTACATGCACTGTCGTTATGCCGCCATGGCTTTATATCACCTTCATTACGTTAAAGAAGGTTTATTAACTTAAATATGTTAAACTTATGATCTGAAGCATTTCGATGTTGATTGATAAATGCGTATATACAAACTTTATACCTAAATATAAGATTACGGAATTCTTCCAAATGCACTGCCGTTATACCGTTATGGCTTTATGTAAACTTCAGTAAGATAAAGAAGGTTAATTAACTTAAATATGTTAAACTAATGATTTTCGATTTCGATATCGATTGCTATATGTATATATACAAGAAAATCGACTATATACCTAAATATAAGATAACGGAATTCTTCTTAATGCACTGTCGTTATACCGTTAAGGCCGTTAAGGTACGAAGGTTAATTATTTTTAATATGTTAAATTAATGGTTTATAGCATTTCAATATCGATTGCTAAATGTGTAAATACAAGAAAATCGACTTTATACCTAAAAATAAAATTAAAACATTACGGAATTCTTCTAAATGTACTGGCGTTATACCGTTAAGGCTTTATATAGACTTCAGTAAGGTAAAAATTGTTTATTATCTTAATATGTTAAACTAATGATTTGAAGCAATTCGATATCGATAGCTAAATGTGTATATACAAGAAAATCGACTTTATACCTAAATATGAGATTACGGAATTCTTCTACATGCACTGCCGTTATGCCTCCATGGCTATATGCCAACTTCAGATCGTTAAAGAAGGTTTATTAACTTAAATATGTTAAACTTATGAGCTGAAGCATTTCGATATCGATTGCTAAATGTGTATATACAACAAAATCAACTTTTTACCTTAATATAAGATTACGGAATTCATCCAAATATACTGCCGTTATGCCTTTATGGCTTTATGTAAACTTCAGTAAGATAAAGAAGGTTAATTAACCTAAATATGCTAAACCAGTTATTTGAAGCATTTCGATATCGATTGCTAAATGCGTATATACAACAAAGTCTAATTTATACCTAAATATAAGATTACGGAATTCTTCTAAACGTACTGTCGTTAGGCCGCCATGGCTTTATATCACCTTCATTACGTTAAAGAAGGTTAATTATTTTAAATATGTTAAACTAATGTTTTGAAGAATTTCGATATCGATTGCTAAATGCGTGTATACAACAAATTCGGCTTTATGTCTAAATATAAGATTACGGAATTCATCGAAATACACTGCCGTTATGCCGTTGTGGCTTTATATAAATTTCAGTACGTTAAGGAAGGTTAATTAATTTAAATATGTTAAACTAATGATTTGAAGATTTTCGATATCGATTGCTAAATGTGTAAATACAAGAAAATCGACTTTATTCCTAAATATAAGATTACGCAGTTCTTCCAAATGCACTGCCGTTATACCGCTATGGCTTTATGTAAACTTTAGTAAGAAAAAGAAGGATAATTAACTTAAATACCTTAAACTAATGATTTGAAGCATATCGATATCGATTGCTAAAAGTGTATATACAAAAAAATCGACTTTATACCTAAATATAAGATTACGGAATTCTTCTAAATGCACTGCCGTTATGCCGCCATGGCTTTAAGCCAACTTCCGTTCGTTAAGGAATGATTTGAAGCATATCGATATCGATTGCTTAATGCATATATACAAGAAAATCGATTTATGCCTTAATATAAGACTGCGGAATTCTTCCAAATGCAGTGCCGTTATGGCTTTATGTCAACTTCAGTTCACTAAAGGAGGTTTATTAACTTAAATATGTTAAACCAGTTATCTGAAGCATTTCGATATCGATTGCGAAATGTAAATATACAAGAAAATCGTTTTTATACCTAAATATGAGATTACGGAATTCTTCCACATGTACTGTCGTTATGCCGCCATGGCTTTATATCACCTTCAATACGTTAAAGAAGGTTAATTATTTTAAATATGTTAAACTAATGATCTGAAGCATTTCGATATCGATTGCTAAATGTGTAAATACAAGAAAATCGACTTTATACCTAAATATAAAATTATAACATTACGGAATTTTTCTAAATGCACTGCCGTTATACGGTTAAGGCCTTATGTAGACTTCAGTAAGCTAAAAAATGTTTATTAACTTAATATGTTAAACTAATGATTTAAAGCATTTCGATATCGATAGCTAAACGTGTATATACAAGAAAATCGACTTTATACCTAAATATAAGATTACGGAAATCTTCTACATGCACTGCCGTTATGCCGTCATGGCTATATGCAAACTTCAGATCGTTAAAGAAGGTTTATTAACTTAAATATGTTAAACTAATGAGTTGAACCATCTCGATATCGATTGCTAAATGTGTATATGCAACAAAATCGACTTTATTCCTAAATATAAGATTACGCAGTTTTTCCAAATGCACTGCCGTTATACCGCTATGGCTTTATGTAAACTTCAGTAAGAAAAAGAAGGATAATTAACTTAAATATGTTAAACTAAAGATTTGAAGCATATCGATATCGATTGCTATATGTGTATATACAAGAAAATCGGCTTTATACCTAAATACAAGATTACGGAATTCTTCTAAATGCACTGCCGTTATGCCGCCATGGCTTTACGCCAACTTCCGTTCGTTAAAGAAGGTTTATTAAATTAAATATGTTAAACTAATGATTTGAAGCATTTCGATATCGATTGCTAAATGTGTATATATAAGAAAATCGACTTTATACATAAATATAAGACTACGGAATTCTTCTAAATGCACTGCCGTTATGCCGCCATGGCCTTACGCCAACTTCCGTTCGTTAAGGAATGATTTGAAGCATATCGATATCGATTGCTTAATGCATATATACAAGAAAATCGACTTTATACCTAAATATTAGATAACGTAATTCTTCTAAATGCACTGCCGTTATGCCATTAAGGCTTTTGTAGACTTCAGCAAAATACAGATGTTTAATTAACTGAAATTTGGTAAACTTATGATTTGAAGCATTTCGATATCGCTTGCTTAATGTGTATATAAAAGAAAATCGAATTTATATCTAAACATAAGATTACGGAATACTTCCAAATGTACTGTCGTTATGCCGCTATGGCTTTATATCACCTAAATTATGTTAAAGAAGGCTAATTAACTTAAATATGTTAAACTAATGATTTGAAGCATCTCGATATCGATTGCTAAATGTGTATATACAAGAAAATCGACTTTATACCTAAATATAAGCTAACGGAATTCTTCTACATGCACTGCCGTTATGCCGCCATGGCTTTATGCCAACTTCAGTTCGTTAAAGAAGGTTTATTAGCTTAAATATGTTAAACTAATGAGTTGAAGCATCTCGATATCGATTGCTAAATGTGTTTATATACAAAATCGACTTTATACCTAAATATAAGTTTACGGAATTCTTCCAAATGCACTGCCGTTATGGCTTTATGTTAACTTCAGTAAGATAAAGAAGGTTAATTAACTTAAATATGCTAAACCAGTTATTTAAAGCATTTCGATATCGATTGCTAAATGCGTATATACAAGAAAATCGACTTTATACCTAAATATAAGATTACGGAATTCTTCTAAATGTACTGCCGTTATGCCGCCATTGCTTTATGCCAACTTCAGTTCGTTAAAGAAGGTTTATTAACTTAAATATGTTAAACCATTGATTTGAAGCATTTCGATATCGATTGCTAAATGTGTATATACAACAAAATCGACTTTATACCTAAATATAAGATTACGGAATTCTTCTAAATGCACTGCCGTTATGCCGCCATTGCTTTATGCCAACTTCAGTTCGTTAAAGAAGGTTTATTAACTTAAATATGTTAAACTAATGATTTGAAGCATTTCGATATCGATTGCTAAATGCGTATATACAACAAAATCGACTTTATACCTAAATATAAGATTCCGGAATTCTTCTAAATGCACTGCCGTTATGCCGCCTTGCTTTATGCCAACTTCCCTTCGTTAAAGAAGGTTAATTAACTTAAATATGTAAACTATGATTTGAAGCATTTCGATATCGATTGCTTAATGTGTATATACAAGAAAATCGACTTTATACCTAAATATAAGATTACGGAATTCTTCTAAATGCACTGCCGTTATGCCGCCATTGCTTTATGCCAACTTCAGTTCGTTAAAGAAGGTTTATGAACTTAAATATGCTAAACCAGTTATTTGAAGCATTTCGATATCGATTGCTAAATGTGTATATACAACAAAATCGACTTTATACCTAAATATAAGATTACGGAATTCTTCTAAATGCACTGCCGTTATGCCGCCATGGCTTTATGCCAACTTCCGTTCGTTAAAGAAGGTTTATTAAATTAAATATGTTAAACTAATGATTTGAAGCATTTCGATATCGATTGCTAAATGTGTATATATAAGAAAATCGACTTTATACCTAAATATAAGATTACGGAATTCTTCTAAATGCACTGCCGTTATGCCGCTATGCTTTATGCAACTTCAATACGTTAAAGAAGGTTAATTAACTTAAATATGTTAAACTAATGATTTGAAGCATTTCGATATCGATTGCTAAATGTGTATATACAAGAAAATCGACATTTATACCTAAATATAAGATAACGGGATTCTTCTAAATGCACTGCCGTTATGCCGCCATGGCTTTAGACAACTTCAGTTCGTTAAAGAAGGTTTATTAACTTAAATATGTTAAACTAATGATTTGAAGCATTTCGATATCGATTGCTAAATGTGTATATACAACAAAATCGACTTTATACCTAAATATAAGATTACGGAATTCTTCTAAATGCACTGCCGTTATGCCGCCATGGCTTTATGCCAACTTCAGTTCGTTAAAGAAGGTTAATTAACTTAAATATGTTAAACTAATGATTTGAAGCATTTCGATATCGCTTGCTAAATGGTATATACAAGAAAATCGACTTTATACCTACATATAACATTACGGAAGTCTTCTAAATGCACTGCCGTTATGCCGCTATGGCTTTATATCCACTTCAATACGTTAAAGAAGGTTAATTAACTTAAATATGTTAAACTAATGATTTGAAGCATTTCGATATCGATAGCTAAATGTGTATGTACAACAAAATCGACTTAATACCTAAATATAAGATTACGGAGTTCTTCTAAATGCACTGCCGTTATGCCGCCATGGCTTTAGATCAACTTCAATACGTTAAAGAAGATTTATTAACTTAAATATGTTAAACTAATGATTTGAAGCATTTCGATATCGCTTGCTAAATGTGTATATACAAGAAAATCGAATTTATACCTAAATATAAGATAACGGAATTCTTCTACATGCACTGCCGTTATACCGCCATGGCTTTATGCCAACTTCAGTTCGTTAAAGAAGGTTAATTAACTTAGATATGTTAAACTAATGATTTGAAGCATTTCGATATCGATAGATATACAAGAAAATCGACTTTTTACCTAAATATAAGATCACGAAATTCTTCTAAATGCACTGCCGTTATGCCGCTATGGCTTTATATCCACTTCAATACGTTAAAAAAGGGTTTAAATTTAACTTAAATATGTTAAACTAATGATTTGAAGCATTTCGATATCGATAGCTAAATGTGTATATACAACAAAATCGACTTAATACCTAAATATAAGATTACGGAATTCCTCCAAATGTACTGTCATTATGCCGCCGTGGCCTTGTATCACCTTCAATACGTTTAAGAAGGTTTATTAACTTAAATATGTTACGCTATTGATTTGAAGCATTTCGATATCGATTGCTAAATGAGTATATACAAGAAAATCGAATTCATACCTAAATATAAGATTAGGGAATCTAACTACATGCACTGTCGTTATGCCGCCATGGCTTTATATCACCTTCATTACGTTAAAGAAGGTTTATTAACTTAAATATGTTAAACTTATGATCTGAAGCATTTCGATGTTGATTGATAAATGCGTATATACAAACTTTATACCTAAATATAAGATTACGGAATTCTTCCAAATGCACTGCCGTTATACCGTTATGGCTTTATGTAAACTTCAGTAAGATAAAGAAGGTTAATTAACTTAAATATGTTAAACTAATGATTTTCGATTTCGATATCGATTGCTATATGTATATATACAAGAAAATCGACTATATACCTAAATATAAGTTTACGGAATTCATCCAAATAAACTGCCGTTATACCGTTAAGGCATTATGAAGACTTACTGAAAGCTAAAAAGCATTTATTAACTTAAATATGTTAGACTAATGATTTGAAGCATTTCGATATCGCTTGCTAAATGTGTATATACAAGGAAATCGAATTTATACCTAAACATAAGATTACGCAATTCTTCCAAATGTACTGTCGTTATGCCGCCATGGCTTTATATCAACTTCAATACGCTAAAGAAGGTTAATTAACTTAAATATGTTAAACAAATGATTTGAGACATTTCGATATCGATTGCTAAATGCGTATATTTATACAACAAAATCGACTTTATACCTAACTATAAGTTTACGGAATTCCTCCAAATGTACTGTCATTATGCCGCCATGGCCTTGTATCACCTTCAATACGTTTAAGAAGGTTTATTAACTTAAATATGTTACGCTATTGATTTGAAGCATTTCGATATCGATTGCTAAATGAGTATATACAAGAAAATCGAATTCATACCTAAATATAAGATTAGGGAATCCAACTACATGCACTGTCGTTATGCCGCCATGGCTTTATATCACCTTCATTACGTTAAAGAAGGTTTATTAACTTAAATATGTTAAACTTATGATCTGAAGCATTTCGATGTTGATTGATAAATGCGTATATACAAACTTTATACCTAAATATAAGATTACGGAATTCTTCCAAATGCACTGCCGTTATACCGTTATGGCTTTATGTAAACTTCAGTAAGATAAAGAAGGTTAATTAACTTAAATATGTTAAACTAATGATTTTCGATTTCGATATCGATTGCTATATGTATATATACAAGAAAATCGACTATATACCTAAATATAAGATAACGGAATTCTTCTTAATGCACTGTCGTTATACCGTTAAGGCCGTTAAGGTACGAAGGTTAATTATTTTTAATATGTTAAATTAATGGTTTATAGCATTTCAATATCGATTGCTAAATGTGTAAATACAAGAAAATCGACTTTATACCTAAAAATAAAATTAAAACATTACGGAATTCTTCTAAATGTACTGGCGTTATACCGTTAAGGCTTTATA
Organism: Bactrocera correcta; assembly: GCA_027475135.1. Classification (NCBI taxonomy): domain Eukaryota; kingdom Metazoa; phylum Arthropoda; class Insecta; order Diptera; family Tephritidae; genus Bactrocera; species Bactrocera correcta. The sequence continues at coordinate 880 of JAPZAG010001617.1, read as the reverse complement.
TAGACTTCAGTAAGGTAAAAATTGTTTATTATCTTAATATGTTAAACTAATGATTTGAAGCAATTCGATATCGATAGCTAAATGTGTATATACAAGAAAATCGACTTTATACCTAAATATGAGATTACGGAATTCTTCTACATGCACTGCCGTTATGCCTCCATGGCTATATGCCAACTTCAGATCGTTAAAGAAGGTTTATTAACTTAAATATGTTAAACTTATGAGCTGAAGCATTTCGATATCGATTGCTAAATGTGTATATACAACAAAATCAACTTTTTACCTTAATATAAGATTACGGAATTCATCCAAATATACTGCCGTTATGCCTTTATGGCTTTATGTAAACTTCAGTAAGATAAAGAAGGTTAATTAACCTAAATATGCTAAACCAGTTATTTGAAGCATTTCGATATCGATTGCTAAATGCGTATATACAACAAAGTCTAATTTATACCTAAATATAAGATTACGGAATTCTTCTAAAGGTACTGTCGTTAGGCCGCCATGGCTTTATATCACCTTCATTACGTTAAAGAAGGTTAATTATTTTAAATATGTTAAACTAATGTTTTGAAGAATTTCGATATCGATTGCTAAATGCGTGTATACAACAAATTCGGCTTTATGTCTAAATATAAGATTACGGAATTCATCGAAATACACTGCCGTTATGCCGTTGTGGCTTTATATAAATTTCAGTACGTTAAGGAAGGTTAATTAATTTAAATATGTTAAACTAATGATTTGAAGATTTTCGATATCGATTGCTAAATGTGTAAATACAAGAAAATCGACTTTATTCCTAAATATAAGATTACGCAGTTCTTCCAAATGCACTGCCGTTATACCGCTATGGCTTTATGTAAACTTTAGT
>JAPZAG010001616.1:0-28577 GCA_027475135.1 Bactrocera correcta | reverse complement strand
ATATACCTAAATATAAGATTACGGAATTCTTCTACATGCACTGTCGTTATGCCGCCATGGCTTTATATAACCTTCATTACGGTAAAGAAGGTTAATTAACTTAAATATGTTAAACTAATGATTTGAAGCTTTTCGATATCGATTGCTAAATGTGTATATACAACAAAATCGACTTTTTACCTTAATATAAGATTACGGAATTCTTCTAAATGCACTGCAGTTATACCGTTAAGGCTTTATGTGAACTTAAGTAAGATAAAGAAGGTTAATTAACCTAAATATGCTAAACCAGTTATTTGAAGCATTTCGATATCGATTGCTTAATGCGTATATACAACAAAATCGACTTTATACCTAAATATAAGATTACGGAATTCTTCTAAATGCACTGTCGTTAGGCCGCCATGTCTTTATATCACCTTCATTACGTTAAAGAAGGTTAATTGTTTTAAATATGTTAAACTAATGATTTGAAGAATTTCGATATCGATTGCTAAATGCGTATATACAACAAATTCGGCTCCATATCTAAATATAAGATTACGGAATTCTTCGAAATACACTGCCGTTATGCCGTTATGGCTTTATATAAATTTCAGTACGTTAAAGAAGGTTAATTTACTTAAATATACTAAACTAATGATTTGAAGCATTTCGATATTGATTGCTAATTGTGGATGTACAAGAAAATCGATTTTATACCTAAATAAAAGATTACGGAATTCAGCCAAACATACTGCCGTTATGCCGTTATGGCTTTATGTAAACTTCAGTAAGATAGAGGGGGTTAATTAACCTAAATATGCTAAACCAGTTATATGAAGCATTTCGATATCGATTGCTAAATGCCTATATGCAACAAAATCGAACTTATACCTAAATATAAGATTACGGAATTTTTCTAAATGCACTGTCGTTATGCCGCCATGGCTTTATATCACCCTCTTTACGTTAAAGAAGGTTAATTAACTTTAATATGTTAAACTAATGATTTGAAGATTTTCGATATCGATTGCTAAATGTGTAAATTTAAGAAAATCGACTATATACCTAAATATAAAATTATAACATTTTGGAATTCTTCTAAATGCACTGCCGTTATACCGTTAAGGCTTTATGTAGACTTCAGTAAGCTAAAAAATATTTAGTAACTTAATATGTTAAACTAATGATTTGAAGCATTTCGATATCGATAGCTAAATGTGTATATACCAGAAAATCGACTTTATACCTAAATATAAGTTTACGGAATTCTTCTACATGCACTGCCTTTATGCCGCCATGGCTATATGCAAACTTCAGATCGTTAAAAAAGGTTTATTAACTTAAATATGTTAAACTAATGAGTTGAACCATCTCGATATCTATTGCTAAATGTGTATATACAACAAAATCGGCTTTATTCCTAGATATAAGATTACGGAATTCTTCCAAATGCACAGCCGTTATACCGTTATGGCTTTATGTAAACTTCAGTAAGAAAAAGAAGGATTATTAACTTAAATATGTTAAACTAATGATTTGAAGCATATCGATATCGATTGCTAAATGTGTATATATTTACTGTATACCTAAATATAATATTACGGAATTCTTCCAACTGCACTGCCGTTATGGCTTTATGTAAACTTCAGTAAGATAAAGAAAGTTAATTAACTTAAATATGCTAAACCAGTTATTTGAAGCATTTCGATATCGATTGCGAAATGCGTATATACAAGAAAATCGACTTTATACCTAAATATAAGATTACGGAATTCTTCCACATGTACTGTCGTTATGGCTTTATATCAACTTCGATACGTTAAAGAAAGTTAATTAACTTAAATATGTTAAACTAATGATTTGAAGCATTTCGATATCGCTTGGTAAATGTGTATTTAAAAGAAAATCGAATTTATACCTAAACATAAGATTACGGAATTCTTCCAAATGTACTGTCGTTATGGCTTTATATCAACTTCAATACGTTAAAGAAGGTTAACTAACTTAAATATGTAAAACTAATTATTTGAAGCATTTCGATATCGCTTGCTAAATGAGTATAGAAGTTAATATTGAAGTTGATGTAAAGCCTTAGCGGTATAACGGCAGTGCATTTAGAAGAATTCCGTAATCTTATATTTAGGTATAAAGTCGATTTTCTTGTATATACGCATTAAGCTATCGATATCGAAATGCTTCAAATCATTAGTTTAACATATTTAAGTTAATAAACCTTCTTTAAGGAACGGAAGTTGACTTAAAGCCATGGCGGCATAACGGCAGTGCATTTAGAAGAATTCCGTAATCTTATATTCAGGTATAAAGTCGATTTTCTTGTATATACACATTTAGCTATAGATATCGAAATGCTTCAAATCATTAGTTTAACATATTAAGTTAATAAACATTTTTTAGCATACTGAAGTCTACATAAAGCCTTAACGGTATAACTGCAGTGCATTTAGAAGAATTCCGTAATGTTATAATTTTATATTTAGGTAAAAAGTCGATTTTCTTGTATATACTTGTATATACACATTTAGCTATCGATATCGAAATGCTTCAAATCATTCGTGTAACATATTTAAGTTAGTTAACCTTCTTTAGCGTAATGAAGGTGATATGGAGCCATGGCGGCATAGCGACAGTGCATGCAGAAGAATTCCGTAATCTTATGTTTAGGTATAAAGTCGATTTTGTTGTATATACGCGTTTAGCAATCGATATCGAAATGCTTCAAATCATTAGTTTAACATATTTAAGTTAATTAAGCTTCTTTAACGTATTGAAGTTGATATAAAGCCATGGCGGCATAACGACAGTACATTTGGAAGAATTCCGTAGTCTTATATTTAGGCATAAAGTCGATTTTCTGGTATATATGCATTAAGCAGTCGATATCGAAATGCTTCAAATAACTGGTTTAACATATTTTTATTAATAAACCTTCTTTAACGAACTGAAGTTGGCTTAAGGCCATGGCGGCATAACGGCAGTGCATTTAGAAGAATTCCGTTATCTTATATTTAGGTATAAAGTCGATTTTCTTGTATATACACATTTATCCATCGATATCGAAATGCTTCAAATCATTAGTTTAACATATTTAAGTTAATTAACCTTTTTTAACGTATTGAAGTCTACATAAAGCCTTAACGGTATAACGGCAGTGCATTTAGAAGAATTCCGTAATCTTATATTTAGGTATAAAGCCGATTTTCTTGTATATACGCATTTAGCTATCGATATCGAAATGCTTCAAATCATTAGTTTAACATATTTAAGTTAATAACCCTTCTTTAACGAACGGAAGTTGGCTTAAAGCCATGGCGGCATAACGGCAGTGCATTTAGAAGAATTCCGTAATCTTATATTTAGGTATAAAGTCGATTTTCTTTTATATACACATTTAGATATCGATATCGAAATGCTTCAAATCATTCGTTTAACATATTTAAGTTAGTTAACCTTCTTTAAAGTAATGAAGGTGATATAAAGCCATGGCGGTATAACGACAGTGCATTTAGAAGAATTCCTTAATCTTATGTTTAGGTATAAATTCGATTTTCTTTTACATACACATTTAGCAAGCGATATCGAAATGCTTCAAATCATTAGTTTAACATATTTAAGTTAGTTAACCTTCTTTAACGTATTTAAGTTGATATAAAGCCATGGCGGCATAACGACAGTGCATTTAGAAGAATTCCGTAATCTTTTGTTTAGGTATAAATTCGATTTTCTTTTACATACACATTTAGCAAGCAATATCGAAATGCTTCAAATCATTAGTTTAACATATTTAAGTTAGTTAACCTTCTTTAACGTAATGAAGGTGATATAAAGCCATGGCGGCATAACGGCAGTGCATTTAGAAGAATTCCGTAATCTTATATTCAGGTATAAAGTCGATTTTCTTGTATATACACATTTAGCTATAGATATCGAAATGCTTCAAATCATTAGTTTAACATATTAAGTTAATAAACATTTTTAAGCATACTGAAGTCTACATAAAGCCTTAACGGTATAACGGCAGTGCATTAAGAAGACTTCCGTAATGTTATAATTTTATAGTTAGGTATAAAGTCGATTTTCTTGTATATATACATTTCGCAATCGATATGGAAATGCTTCAGATAACTGGTTTAACATATTTAAGTTAATAAACCTCCTTTAGCGAACTGAAGTTGACATAAAGCCATAACGGCACTGCATTTGGAAGAATTCCGTAGTCTCATATTTAGGCATAAATTAGATTTTCATGTATATACACATTTTGCAATCGATATCGAAATGCTTCAAATAACTGGCTTAGCATATTTAAGTTAATTAACCTTCTTAATCTTACTGAAGTTTACATAAAGCCATCACGGCATAACGGCAGTATATTTATATGAATTCCGTTATCTTATATTTAGGTATAAAGTCGATTTTGTTGTACATACACATTTAGCAATCGATATCGAAATGCTTCAAATCATTAGTTTAACATATTTAAGTTAATTAACCTTCTTTAACGAACGGAAGTTGGCATAAAGCCATGGCGGCATAGCGGCAGTGCATTTAGAAGAATTCCGTAATCTTATATTTAGGTATAAAGTCGATTTTCTTGTATATACACATTTAGCAATCGATATGGAAATGCTTCAAATCATTAGTTTAACATATTTAAGTTAATTAGCCTTCTTTAACGTAATGAAGGTGACATAAAGACATGGCGGCATAACGACAGTACATTTGGAAGAATTCCGTAGTCTTATATTTAGGTATAAAGTCGATTTTCTTTTATATATGCATTAAGCAATCGATATCGAAATGCTTCAAATACCTGGTTTAACATATTTAAGTTAATAAACCTTCTTTAACAAAATGAAGGTAACATAAAGCCATAACGGTATAATGGCAGTGCATTTGGAAGAATTCCGTAATCTTATATTTAGGTATAAAGTCGATTTTGTTGTATATACACATTAGCAGTCAATATCGAGATGGTTCAACTCATTAGTTCAACATATTTAAGTTAATAAACCTTCTTTAACGATCTGAAGGTGATATAAAACCATGTCGGCATAACGGCATTGCATTTAGAAGAATTCCGCTATCGTATATTTATGTATAAAGTCGATTTTGTTGTATATACACATTTAGCAATCGATATCGAAATGCTTCAAATCATTAGTTTAACATATTTAAGTTAATTAACCTTCGTTATCTTACTGAAGTTTACATAAAGCCAAAACGGTATAACACCAGTGCATTTGGAAGACGTAAACTTATATCCAGGTAAAAAGTCGATTTTCTTCTATACACATTTAGCTATCGATATCGAAATGCTTCAAATCATTCGTTTAACATATTTAAGTTCGTTAACCTTCTTTAACGTAATGAAGGTTATATAAAGCCATGGCGGCATAACTACAGTGCATTTAGAAGAATTCCGTAATCTTATATTTACGTATAAAGTCGATTTTCTTGTATATACGCATTTACCAATCGATATCGAAATGCTTCAAATCATTAGTTTAACATATTTAAGTTAATAAACCTTCTTTAACGAACGGAAGTTGGCTTAAAGCCATGGCGGCATAACGGCAGTGCACTTAGAAGAATTCCGTAATCTTATATTTATGTATAAAGTCGATTTTCTTGTATATACACATTTAGCTATCGATATCGAAATGCTTCAAATCATTCGTTTAGCATATTTAAGTTCGTTAACCTTCTTTAACGTATTGAAGGTGATATAAAGCCATGGCGGCATAACGACAGTGCATTTAGAAGAATTCCGTAAACTTATATTTATGTATAAAGTCGATTTTTTTGTATATACACATTCAGCAATCGATATCGAAATGCTTCAAAGTTTAAGTTAATAAACCTTCTTTAACGAACGGAAGTTGGCTTATAGCCATGGCGGCATAATGGCAGTGCATTTAGAAGAATTCCGTGATCTTATATTTAGGCATAAAGTCGATTTTCTTGTATATACAGTTTTAGCTATCGATATCGAAATGCTTCAAATCATTAGTTTAACATATTAAGTTAATAAACATTTTTAAGCATACTGAAGTCTTCATAAAGCCTTAACGGTATAACGGCAGTGCAGTTAGAAGAATTCCGTAATGTTTTAATTTTATATTTAAGTATAAAGTCGATTTTCTTGTATATATACATTTCGCAATCGATACGGAAATGCTTCAGATAACTGGTTTAACATATTTAAGTTAATAAACCTCCTTTAGCGAACTGAAGTTGACACAAAGCCATAACGGCACTGCATTTGGAAGAATTCCGTAGTCTTACATTTAGGCATAAATTCGACTTTCTTTTATATACGCATTTAGCAATCGATATCGAAATGCTTCAAATAACTGGTTTAGCATATTTAGGTTAATTAACCTTCTTTATCTTACTGAAGTTTACATAAAGCCATAACGGCATAACGGCAGTATATTTATATGAATTCCGTTATCTTATATTTAGGTATAAAGTCGATTTTGTTGTACATACACATTTTGCAATCGATATCGAAATGCTTCAAATCATTCGTTTAACATATTTAAGTTAGTTAACCTTCTTTAACGTAAGGAAGGTGTTATAAAGCCATGGCGGCATAACGACAGTGCATGCAGAAGAATTCCATAATCTTATATTTAGGTATAAAGTCGATTTTGTTGTATATACACATTTAGCGATCGATAACGAAATGCTTCAAATCATTAGTTTAACATATTTAAGTTAATTAACCCTCTTTATCTTACTGAAGTCTACAAACGCCTTAACGGCATAACGACAGTACATTTGGAAGAATTCCGTAATCTTATGTTTAGGTATAAATTCGATTTTTTTTACATACATATTTAGCTATCGATATCGAAATGCTTCAAATCATTAGTTTAACAAATTTAAGTTAATTAACCTTCTTTAAGGTATTAAAGTTGATATAAAGCCATGGCGGCATAACGACAGTACATTTGGAAGAATTCCGTAGTCTTATATTTAGGTATAAAGTCGATTTTCTTTTATATATGCATTAAGCAATCGATATCGAAATGCTTCAAATACCTGGTTTAACATATTTAAGTTAATAAACCTTCTTTAACAAACTGAAGTTAACATAAAGCCATAACGGTATAATGGCAGTGCATTTGGAAGAATTCCGTAATCTTATATTTAGGTATAAAGACGATTTTCTTGTATTTACACATTAAGCAATCGATATCGAAATGCATCAGATAACTGGTTTAGCATATTTAAGTTAATTAACCTTCTTTATCTTACTAAAGTTTACATAAAGCCATAACGGCATAACGGCAGTATATTTATATGAATTCCGTTATCTTATATTTAGGTATAAAGTCGATTTTGTTGTACATACACATTTTGCAATCGATATCGAAATGCTTCAAATCATTCGTTTAACATATTTAAGTTAGTTAACCTTCTTTAACGTAAGGAAGGTGTTATAAAGCCATGGCGGCATAACGACAGTGCATGCAGAAGAATTCCGTAATCTTATATTTAGGTATAAAGTCGATTTTGTTGTATATACGCATCTAGCAATCGATATCGAAATGCTTCAAATCATTAGTTTAACATATTTAAGTTAATTAACCCTCTTTATCTTACTGAAGTCTACAAACGCCTTAACGGCATAACGGCAAAGCATTTAGAAGAATTACGTAATCTTATATTTAGGTATAAAGTCAATTTTCTTTTATATACACATTTAGCAATCGATATCGAAATGCTTCAAATCATTAGTTTAACATGTTTAAGTTAATTAACCTTCTTAAACGTAATGAAGGTGATATAGAGCCATGGCGGCATAACGACAGTGCATGTAGAAGAATTCCGTAATCTTATATTTAGGTATATAGTCGATTTTCTTGTATTTACGCATTTAGCAATCGATATCGAAAATCTTCAAATCATTAATTTAACATATTTAAGTTAGTTAAACTTCTTTAACTTAATGAAGGTGATATAAAGCCTTGGCGGCATAACGACAATGCATGTAGAAGAATTCCGTAATCTTATATTTAGGTATATAGTCGATTTTCTTGTATTCACGCATTTAGCAATCGATATCGAAAATCTTCAAATCATTAGTTTAACATATTTAATTTAGTTAACCTTCTTTAACGTAATGAAGGTGATATAAAGCCATGGCGGCATAACGACAGTGCATGTAGAAGAATTCCGTAATCTTATATTTAGGTATAAAGTCGATTTTTTTGTTTTAGCTATCGATATCGAAATGCTTCAAATCATAAGTTTAACATATTAAGTTAATAAACATTTTTTAGTATACTGAAGTCTACATAAAGCCTTAGCGGTATAACGGCAGTGCATTTAGAAGAATTCCGTAATGTTATAATTTTATATTTAGGTATAAAATCGATTTTATGTATATACACATTTCGCAATCGATATCGAAATGCTTCAGATAACTGGTTTTACATATTTAAGTTAATAAACCTCCTTTAGAGAACTGAAGTTGACAAAAAGCCATAATTCCATAGTCTTATATTTAGGCATAAAGTCGATTTTGTTGTATATACACATTTAGCAATCGATATTGAGATGGTTCAACTCATTTGTTTAAATTATCTAACCAATGCTTTATGTTCGACCCACCTCATTCACATAGTTTAGCCTCAGAGCGTTAGCAAAGTTGAAACAAAAATGTGACTATTGCCAAGCGCCTGGTAGGAGTAGAAGAAAGATTGAAGACTTTCCTGAGAGCTCTTTAAATTATCTAACCAATGCTTTATGTTTGACCCACCTCGTTCAAATCGTTTACCGGCTAGAGCGTTATCAAAAGTGAAACAAAAATGTGACTATTGCCAAGCACCTGGTAGGAGTAGAAGAAAGATGGAAAGTTTTCCTAAGAGGTCTTTAAATTATCTAACCAATGCTTTATGTTTGACCCAACTCGTTCCAATAGTTTAGCCTCAGAGCGCTAGCAAAGTTGAAACAAAAATGTGACTATTGCCCCTGGTAGATGTAGAACAAAGATTGAAGACTTTCCTGAGACCTCTTTAAATTATCTAACCAATGCTTTATGTTCGACCCACCTCGTTTCAATAGTTTAGCCACGATAGCGTTAGCAAAGTTGAAACAAAAATGTGACTATTGCCAAACACCTGGTTAGAGCAGAAGAAAGATTGAAGACTTTCCTGAAAGCCCTTTAAATTATCTAACCAATGTTTTATGTTTAACTCACCTCGTACAAATAGTTTACCCGCTAGAGCGTTATCAAAAGTGAAACAAAAATGTGACTATTGCCACGCCCCTGGTAGATGTACAAGAGAGATTGAAGATTTTCCTGTGAGCTTTTTAAATTATCCAACCAATGTTTTAGGTTTGACTCAGATCGTTTAAATAGTTTACCCGCTAGAGCGTTAGCAAAGTTGAAACCAAAATGTGACAATTGCCAAGCCCCTGATAGGAGTAGAAGAAAGATTGAAGATTTTCCTAAGAGCTCTTTAAATTATCTAACCAATGCTTTTTGTTTGACCCACCTCGTTCTAATTGTTTAGCCGCTAGAGCGTTAGCAAAGTTGAAACAAAAATGTGACTATTACCAAGCCCCTGATAGTAGTATAACAAAGATTGAAGACTTTCCTGACAGCTCTTTAAATTATCTAACCAACGCTTTATGTGTGACTCACCTCGTTCGAATAGTTTAGCCGCTAGAGCGTTAGCAAAGTTGAAACAAAAATGTGACTATTGCCAAGCCCCTGATAGGATTAGAAGAAAGACTGAATACTTTCCTGAAAGCTCTTTAAATTATCTAACCAATGCTTTATGTTCGACCCACCTCGTTCGAATAGTTTAGCCGCTAGAGCGTTAGCAAAGTTGAAACAAAAATGTGACTATTACCAAGCCCCTGGTAGGAGTAGAAGAAAGATTGAAGACTTTCTTGAGAGCTCTTTAAATTATCTAACCAATGCTTTATGTTTGACTCACCTCGTTCCAATAGTTTAGCCTCAGAACGTTAGCAAAGTTGAAACAAAAATGTGACTATTGCCAAGCCCCTGGTAGATGTAGAAGAAAAATGAATGACTTTCCTGAGAGCTCTTTCAATTATCTAACCAATGCTTTATGTTTGACCCAACTCGTTCCAATAGTTTAGCCGCTAGAGCGTTAGCAAAGTTGAAACAAAAATGTGACTATTACCAAGCCCCTGATAGGAGTAGAAGAAAGATTAAAGACTTTCCTGAGAGCCCTTTAAATTATCTAACCAATGCTTTATGTTTGACTCACCTCGTTCTAATTGTTTAGCCGCTAGAGCGTTAGCAAAGTTGAAACAAAAATATGACTATTACCAAGCCCCTGATAGGAGTAGAAGAAAGACTGAAAACTTTCCAGAGAGCTCTTTAAATTATATAACCAATACTTTATGTTTGACCCACCTCGTTCCAATAGTTTAGCAGCTAGAGCGTTAGCAAAGTTGAAACAAAAATGTGACTATTTCCAAGCCCCTGATAGGAGTAGAATAAAGATTGAAGACTTTCCTGAGAGCTCTTTAAATTATCTAACCAACGCTTTATGTTTGACCCAACTCGTTCTAATTGTTTAGCCGCTAGAGCGTTAGCAAAGTTGAAACAAAAATGTGACTATTGACAAGCCCCTGATAAGAGTAGAAGAAAGAGTGAAGACTTTCTTAAGAGCTCTTTAAATTATTTAACCAATGCTATATGTTCGACCCACCTCATTCAAATAGTTTAGCCTCAGAGCGTTAGCAAAATTGGAACAGAAATGTGACTATTGCCAAGCCCCTGGTAGGAGTAGAAGAAAGATTGAAGACTTTCCTGAGAGCTCTTGAAATTATCTAGCCAACGCTTTATGTTTGACCCAACTCGTTCTAATAGTTTAGCCGCTAGAGCGTTAGCAAAGTTGAAACAAAAATGTGACTATTACCAAGCCCCTGATAGGAGTAGAAAAAAGATTGAAGACTTCCCTGAGAGCCCTTTAAATTATCTAACCAATGCTTTATGTTTGACCCAACTCCTTCCAATAGTTTTGCCGCTAGAGCGTTAGCAAAGATGAAACAAAAATGTGACTATTGTCAAGCCCCTGGTAGGAGTAGAAGAAAGATTGAAGACTTTCCTGAGAGCTCTTTAAATTATCTAACCAATGCTTTATGTTTGACCCAACTCGTTCCAATAGTTTAGCCGCTAGAGCGTTAGCAAAGTTGAAACAAAAATGTGACTATTACCAAGCCCCTGATAGGAGTAGAAGAAAGATTGAAGACTTTCCTGAGAGCTCTTTAAATTATCTAACCAATGCTTTATGTTTGACCCAACCTCTTTCCAATAGTTTCGCCGCTAGAGCGTTAGCAAAGTGAAACAAAAATGTGACTATTTCCAAGCCCCTGATAGGAATAGAAGAAAGATTGAAGACTTTCCTGAAGCTCTTTAAATTATCTAACCAATGCTTTATGTTTGACCCACTCGTTCCAATAGTTTAGCCGCTAGAGCGTTAGCAAAGTTGAAACAAAAATGTGACTATTTCCAAGCCCCTGGTAGGAGTAGAAGAAAGATTGAAGGACTTTCCTGAGAGCTCTTTAAATTTCTAACCAATGCTTTATGTTTGACCCACCTCGTTCAATAGTTTAGCCGCTAGAGCGTTAGCAAAGTTGAAACAAAAATGTGACTATTTCCAAGCCCCTGATAGGAGTAGAAGAAAGATTGAAGACTTTCCTGAGAGCTCTTTAAATTATCTAACCAATGCTTTATGTTTGACCACCTCGTTCAAATAGTTTAGCCGCTAGAGCGTTAGCAAAGTTGAAACAAAAATGTGACTATTGCCAAGCCCCTGATAGGAGTAGAAGAAAGATTGAAGACTTTCCTGAAGCTCTTTAAATTATCTAACCAATGCTTTATGTTTGACCCACCTCGTTCAAATAGTTTAGCCGTAGAGCGTTAGCAAAGTTGAAACAAAAATGTGACTATTGCCAAGCCCTGGTAGGAGTAGAAGAAAGATTGAAGACTTCCTGAGAGCTCTTTAAATTATCTAACCAATGCTTTATGTTTGACTCACCTCGTTCAAATAGTTTACCCGCTAGAGCGTTAGCAAAAGTGAAACAAAAATGTGACTATTTCCAAGCCCCTGGTAGGAGTAGAAGAAAGATTGAGGACTTTCCTGAGAGCTCTTTAAATTATCTAACCAATGCTTTATGTTTGACTCACCTCGTTCAAATAGTTTACCGCTAGAGCGTTATCAAAGTGAAACAAAAATGTGACTATTCCAAGCCCCTGATAGGAGTAGAAGAAAATTGAAGACTTTCCTGAGAGCTCTTTAAATTATCTAACCAATGCTTTATGTTTGACTCACCTCGTTCAAATAGTTTACCGCTAGAGCGTTAGCAAAGTGAAACAAAAATGTGACTATTTCCAAGCCCCTGATAGGAGTAGAAGAAAGATTGAGGACTTTCCTGAGAGCTCTTTAAATTATCTAACCAATGCTTTATGTTTGACCACCTCGTTCAAATAGTTTAGCCGCTAGAGCGTTAGCAAAGTGAAACAAAAATGTGACTATTGCCAAGCCCCTGATAGGAGTAGAAGAAAGATTGAAGACTTCCTGAGAGCTCTTTAAATTATCTAACCAATGCTTTATGTTTGACTCACCTCGTTCAATAGTTTAGCCGCTAGAGCGTTAGCAAAGTTGAAACAAAAATGTGACTATTGCCAAGCCCCTGGTAGGAGTAGAAGAAAACTGAAGACTTTCCTGACAGCCCTTTACATTATCTAACCAACGCTTTATGTGTGACTCACCTCGTTCAAATAGTTTAGCCGCTAGAGCGTTAGCAAAGTTGAAACAAAAATGTGACTATTACCAAGCCCCTGATAGGAGTAGAAGAAAGATTGAAGGTCTTTAAATTATCTAACCAATGCTTTATGTTTGACTCAGCTCGTTTCAATAGTATAGCCTCAGAGCGTTAGCACAGTTGAAACAAAAATGTGACTATTTCCAAACGCCTGATAGGAGTAGAGAAACATTGAAGACTTTCCTGAGAGCCCTTTAAATTATCTAACCAACGCTATATGTTTGACTGACCTCGTTCAAACAGTTTACCCGCTAGAGCGTTAGCACAGTTGAAACAAAAATGTGACTATTTCCAAACGCCTGATAGGAGTAGAGAAACATTGAAGACTTTCCTGAGAGCCCTTTAAATTATCTAACCAACGCTATATGTTTGACTGACCTCGTTCAAACAGTTTACCCGCTAGAGCGTTAGCAAAGTTGAAACAAAAATGTGACTATTTCCAAGCCCCTGATAGTAGTAGAACAAAGATTGAAGACTTTCCTGAGATCTCTTAAAATTATCTAACCAACGCTATATGTTTGACTGACCTCGTTCAAACAGTTTACCCGCTAGAGCGTTAGCAAAGTTGAAACAAAAATGTGACAATTGCTAAGCCCCAGATAGGAGTTGAAGAAAGATTGAAGACTTTCCTGAGAGCTCTTTAAATTATCTAAACAATGCTTTCTGTTTGACTCACCTTGTTTTAAGAGTTTAGCCTCAGAGCGTTAGCACAGTTCAAACAAAAATGTGACTATTGCGAAGCCCCTGGTAGATGTAGAATAAAGATTGAAGACTTTCCTGAGAGCTCTTTAAATTATCTAACCAATGCTTTATGTTTGACTCACCTCGTTCAAACAGTTTACCCGCTAGAGCGTTATCAAAAGTGAAACTAAAATGTGACTATTTCCAAGCCCCTGATAGTAGCAGAACAAAGATTGAAGATTTTCCTGAGAGCTTTTTAAATTATCTAACCAATGCTTTATGTTTGACTCACCTCGTTTTAATTAAAATATAAGACTACGGAATTCTTCCAAATGTACTGTCGTTATGCCGCCATGGCTTTATATCAACTTCAATACGTTAAAGAAGGTTAATTTACTTAAATATGTTAAGCTAATGATTTGAAGCATTTCGATATCGATAGCTAAATGTGTATATACAAGAAAATCGACTTTATACCTAAATATAAGATTACGGAATTCTTCTAAATGCACTGCCGTTATGCCGCCATGGCCTTAAGCCAACTGCAGTTCGTTAAAGAAGGTTTATTAACTTAAATATGTTAAACCATTTGAAGCATTTCGACATCGATTGCTTAATGCATATATACCAGAAAATCGACTTTATAACTAAATATAAGACTACGGAATTCTTCCAAGTGTACTGTCGTTATGCCGCCATGGCTTTATATCACCTTCAATACGTTAAAGAAGGTTAATTAACTCAAATATCTTAAACTAATGATTTGAAGCATTTCGATATCGAGTGCTGAATGTGTATGTACAACAAAATCGACTTTATACCTAAATATAAGATAACGGAATTCATATAAATATACTGCCGTTATGGCTTTATGTAAACTTAAGTAAGATAAAGAAGGTTAATTAACTTAAATATGCTAAACCAGTTATTTGAAGCATTTCGATATCGATTGCAAAATGTGTATATACAAGAAAATCGACTTTATACCTAAATATAAGATTACGGAATTCTTCTAAATGCACTGTCGTTATGCCGCCATGGCTTTATATAAACTTCAATACGTTAAAGAAGGTTAATTTACTTAAATATGTTAAACTAATGATTTGAAGCATTTCGTTATCGATTGCTAAATGTGAATATGCAAGAAAATCGACTTTATACATAAATATACGATAACGGAATTCTTCTAAATGCACTGCCGTTATGCCGTTATGGCTTTATGTTAACTTCAGTTCGTTAAACAAGGTTTATTAACTTAAATATGTTAAACCAGTTATTTGAAGCATTTCGATATCGATTGCTTAATGCTTATATAAAAGAAAATCGACTTTATACCTAAATATAAGACTACGGAATTCTTCCAAATGTACATTCGTTATGCTGCCATTGCTTTATATCAACTTCAGTACGTTAAAGAAAATTAATTAACTTTAACTTGTTAAACTAATGATTTGAAGCATTTCGATATCGCTTGCTAAATGTGTATGTAAAAGAAAATCGAATTTATACCTAAACATAAGATTACGGAATTCTTCTAAATGCACCGTCGTTATGCCGCCATGGCTTTTTATCAACTTCAATACGTTAAAGAAGGTTAATTAACTTAAATATGTTAAACTAATAATTTGAAGCATTTCAAAATCGATTGCTATATTTGTATGTACAACAAAATCGACTTTATACCTCAATATAAGATAACGGAATTCATATAAATATACTGCGCTTATGCCGTTATGGCTTTATGTAAACTTCAGTAAGATAAAGAAGGTTAATTAACTTAAATATGCTAAGCCAGTTATTTGAAGCATTTCCATATCGATTGCAAAATGTGTATATACAAGAAAATCGACTTTATGCCTATATATAAGACAACGGAATT
This sequence comes from Bactrocera correcta, assembly GCA_027475135.1. NCBI lineage: Eukaryota > Metazoa > Arthropoda > Insecta > Diptera > Tephritidae > Bactrocera > Bactrocera correcta. The sequence goes on along the minus strand of JAPZAG010001616.1, from coordinate 13,192 downwards.
CTCTCAAATGCAGTGCCGTTATGGCTTTATGTCAACTTCAGTTCGCTAATGGAGGTTTATTAACTTAAATATGTTAAACCAGTTATCTGAAGCATTTCGATATCGATTGCTTAATGCATATATAAAAGAAAATCGACTTTATACCTAAATATAAGATTACGGAATTCTTCTAAATGCACTGTCGTTATGCCGCCATGGCTTTATATCACCTTCATTACGGTAAAGAAGGTTAACTAACTTAAATGTGTTAAACTAATGAGTTGAAGCATCTCGATATCGATCGCTTATGTGTATATACAAGCAAATCGACTTTTTACATAAATATAAGACTACGGAATTCTTCCAAATTTACTGTCGTTATGCCGCCATGGCTTTATATCAACTTCAATACGTTAAAGCAGGTTAATTAACTTAAATATGTTAAACTAATGATTTGAAGCGTTTCGATATCGTGTGCTGAATGTGTATGTACAACAAAATCGACTTTATACCTAAATATAAGATAACGGAATTCATATAAATATACTGCCGTTATGCCGTTATGGCTTTATGTAAACTTCAGTAAGATAAAGAAGGTTAATTAACTTAAATATGCTAAACCAGTTACTTATTAAGTTATTTATTAACTTAATATGTTAAACTAATGATATGAAGTATTTCGATATCGATAGCTAAATGTGTATATACAAGAAAATCGACTTTATACCTAAATATAAGATTACATTTCTACATGCACTGCCGTTATGCCGCCATGGCTATATGCCAACTTCAGATCGTTAAAGAAGGTTTATAAACATAAATATGTTAAACGAATGATCTGAAGCATTTCGATATCGATAGCTAAATGTGTATATACAAGAAAATCGACTTTATACCTAAATACAAGATTACGGAATTCTTCTACATGCACTGCCGTTATGCCGTCATGGCTATATGCCAACTTCAGATCGTTAAAGAAGGTTAATTAACTTAGATATGTTAAACTAATAATTTGAAGCATTTCGTTATCGATTGCTTAATGATTATATACAAGAAAATATAAGTATAAGATAACGGAATTCTTCTACATGCACTGCCGTTATGCCGCCATAGCTTTATGCCAACTTCAGTTCGTTACAGAAGGTTTATTAACTTAACTATGCTAAACTAATAAGTTGAAGCATCTCGATATCGATTGCTAAATATGTATATACAACAAAATCGACTTTATACCTAAATATAAGTTTACGAAATTCATCCAAATGCACTGCCGTTATACCGTTAAGGCCTTATGTAGACTTACTGAAAGCTAATAAGCGTATATTAACTTAAATATGTTAGACTAATGATTTGAAGCATTTCGATATCGCTTGCTAAATGTGTATATACAAGAAAAACGAATTTGTACCTAAACATAAGATTACAGAATTCTTCCAAATGTACTGTCGTTATGCCGCCATGGCTTTATATCAACTTCAATACGCTAAAGAAGGTTAATTAACTTAAATATGTTACACTTTTGATTTGAAGCATTTCGATATCGATTGCTAAATGAGTATATACAAGAAAATCGAATTCATACCTAAATATAAGATTACGGAATTCAACTACATGCACTTTCGTTATGCCGCCATGGCTTTATATCACCTTCATTACGTTAAAGAAGGTTAATTAACTTAAATATGTTAAACTAATGATCTGAAGCATTTCGATGTTGATTGATAAATGCGTATATACAAAAAAATCGACTTAATACCTAAATATAAGATTACGGAACTCTTCCAAATGCACTGCCGTTATGCCGTTAAAGCTTTTGTAGACTTCAGTAAGATAAAGAGGGTTAATTATCCTAAATATGTTAAACTAATGATCTGAAGCATTTCGATGTTGATTGATAAATGCGTTTATACAAAAAAATCGACTTCATACCTAAATATAAGATTACGGAACTCTTCCAAATGCACTGCCGTTATGCCGTTAAAGCTTTTGTAGACTTCAGTAAGATAAAGAGGGTTAATTATCTTAAATATGTTAAACTAATGATTTGAAACATTTCGACATCGATTGCAAAATGTGTATATACAAGAAAATCGACTTAATGCTTAAATATAAGACTACGGTTTTCTTCCAAATGCCCTGCCGTTATGGCTTTATGTCAACTTCAGTTCGCTAAAGGAGGTTTATTAACTTAAATATGTTAAACCAGTTATCTGAAGCATTTCGATATCGATTGCGAAATGTATATATACAAGAAAATCGTTTTTATACCTAAATATAAGATTACGGAATTCTTCCACATGTACTGTCGTTATGCCGCCATGGCTTTCTGTCACCTTCAATACGCTAAAGAAGATTAATTATTTTAAATATGTTAAACTAATGGTTTGAAGCATTTCGATATCGATTACTAAATGTGTAAATATTCGATATCGATTGCTAAATGCGTACATACAACAAAATCGGCTTTATACCTAAATATAAGATTACGGAATTCTTCTAAATGCACTGTCGTTATGCCGCCATGGCTTTATATAAACTTCAATACGTTAAAGAAGGCTAACTAACTTAAATATGTTAAACTAATGATTTGAAGCATTTCGATATCGATTGCTAAATGTGTATGTACAACAAACTCGACTTTTTACCTAAATATAAGATTACGGAATTCTTCTAAATGCACTGCCGTTAAATTAAGTCAATTAACCCTCTTTATCTTACTGAAGTGTATAAACGCCTTAACGGCATAACGGCAAAGCATTTAGAAGAATTACGTAATCTTATATTTAGGTATAAATTCGATTTTGTTGTATATACACATTAAGCAATCGATATCGAAATGCTTCAAATCATTAGTTTAACATATTTAAGTTAATTAACCTTCTTTAACGTAATGAAGGTGATATAAAGCCTTGGCGGCATAACGACAGTGCATGTAGAAGAATTCCGTAATCTTATATTTAGGTATATAGTCGATTTTCTTGTATTTACGCATTTAGCAATCGATATCGAAAATCTTCAAATCATTAGTTTAACATATTTAAGTTAGTTAACTTTCTTTAACGTAATGAAGGTGATATAAAGCCATGGCGGCATAACGACAGTGCATGTAGAAGAATTCCGTAATCTTATATTTTTGTATATAGTCGATATTCTTGCATTTACGCATTTAGCAATCGATATCGAAAATCGTCAAATCATTAGTTTAACATATTTAAGTTAGTTAACTTTCTTTAACGTAACGAAGGTGATATAAGGCCTTGGCGGCATAACGACAGTGCATTTAGAAGAATTCCGTAATCTTATATTTAGGTATAAAGTCGATTTTGTTGTATATTTACATTTAACAATCGATATCGAAATGCTTCAAATAATTAGTTTAACATATTTAAGTTTATAAACCTTCTTTAACGAACGGAAGTTGGCTTAAAGCCATGGCGGCATAACGGCAGTGCATTTAGAAGATTTCCGTAATCTTTTATTTGGGTATAAAGTCGATTTTTTTGTTTATACACATTTAGCTGTCGATATCGAAATGCTTCAAATCATAAGTTTAACATATTTAAGTTAATTAACCTTATTTTTCTCACTGAAGTGTACATAAAGCCATAGCGGTATAACGGCAGTGCATTTAGAAGAATTCCGTAATCTTTTATTTAGGTATAAAGTCGATTTTTTTGTTTATACACATTTAGCAATCGATTTCGAGATGCTTCAAATCATTAGTTTAACATATTTAAGTTAATTAACCTTCTTTTTCTTACTGAAGTTTACGTAAAGCCATAACGGTATAACGGCAGTGCATTTGGAAGAATTCCGTAATCTTATATTTAGGTATAAAGTCGATTTTCTGGTATATACACATTTAGCAATCGATAACGAAATGCTTCAGATAACTGGTTTAACATATTTAAGTTAATTAACCTTCTTTCTCTGACTGAAGTTTACATAAAGCCATAACGGTATAACGCCAGTGCATTTGGAAGAATTCCGTAATCTTATATTTAGGTATAAAGTCGATTTTCTTGTATATACACATTTAGCAATCGATAACGAAATGCTTCAAATCATTAGTTTAACATATTTAAGTTAATTAACCTTCTTTCTCTGACTGAAGTTTACATAAAGCCATAACGGTATAACGCCAGTGCATTTGGAAGAATTCCGTAATCTTATATTTAGGTATAAAATCGATTTTCTTGTATATACACATTTAGCAATCGATAACGAAATGCTTCAAATCATTAGTTTAACATATTTAAGTTAATTAACCTTCTTTCTCTGACTGAAGTTTACGTAAAGCCATAACGGTATAACGGCAGTGCATTTGGAAGAATTCCGTAAACTTATATTTAGGTATAAAGTCGATTTTGTTGTATATACACATTAGCAATCAATATCGAGATGGTTCAACTCATTAGTTTAACATATTTAAGTTAATAAACCTTCTTTAACCTTTGGCTTAAAGCCATGGCGGCATAACGGCAGTGCATTTAGAAGAATTCCGTAATCTTATATTTAGGTATAAAGTCGATTTTCTTGTATATACACATTTAGCAATCGATATCGAAATGCTTCAAATCATTAGTTTAACAAATTTAAGTTAATTAACCTTCTTTAACGTATTGAAGTTGATATAAAGCCGTGGCGGCATAACGACAGTACATTTGGAAGAATTCCGTAGTCTTATATTTAGGTATAAAGTCGATTTTCTTTTATATATGCATTAAGCAATCGATATCGAAATGCTTCAAATACCTGGTTTAACATATTTAAGTTAATAAACCTTCTTTAACAAACTGAAGTTAACATAAAGCCATAACGGTATAATGGCAGTGCATTTGGAAGAATTCCGTAATCTTATATTTAGGTATAAAGTCGATTTTCTTGTATATACACATCTAGCAATCGATATCGAAATGCTTCAAATCATTAGTTTAACATATTTAAATTCGTTAACCTTCTTTAACGTAATGAAGGTGATATAAAGCCATGGCGACATAACGACAGTGCATTTAGAAGAACTCCGTAATATTATATTTATGTATAAAGTCGATTTTCTTGTATATGCACATTTAGCAATCGATATCGAAATGCATCAGATAACTGGTTTAGCATATTTAAGTTAATTAACCTTCTTTATCTTACTAAAGTTTACATAAAGTCATAGCGGTATAGCGGCAGTGCATTTAGAAGAATTCCGTAATCTTTTATTTAGGTATAAAGTCGATTTTTTTGTTTATACACATTTAGCAATCGATATCGAGATGCTTCAAATCATTAGTTTAACATATTTAAGTTAATTAACCTTCTTTTTCTTACTGAAGTTTACGTAAAGCCATAACGGTATAACGGCAGTGCATTTGGAAGAATTCCGTAATCTTATATTTAGGTATAAAGTCGATTTGCTTGTATATACACATTTAGCAATCGATAACGAAATGCTTCAGATAACTGGTTTAACATATTTAAGTTAATTAACCTTCTTTCTCTGACTAAAGTTTACATAAAGCCATAACGGTATAACGCCAGTGCATTTGGAAGAATTCCGTAATCTTATATTTAGGTATAAAGTCGATTTTCTTGTATATACACATTTAGCAATCGATAACGAAATGCTTCAAATCATTAGTTTAACATATTTAAGTTAATTAACCTTCTTTCTCTGACTGAAGTTTACATAAAGCCATAACGGTATAACGCCAGTGCATTTGGAAGAATTCCGTAATCTTATATTTAGGTATAAAATCGATTTTCTTGTATATACACATTTAGCAATCGATAACGAAATGCTTCAAATCATTAGTTTAACATATTTAAGTTAATTAACCTTCTTTCTCTGACTGAAGTTTACGTAAAGCCATAACGGTATAACGGCAGTGCATTTGGAAGAATTCCGTAATCTTATATTTAGGTATAATTTCGATTTTGTTGTATATACACATTTAGCAATCGATATCGAGATGCTTCAAATCATTAGTTTAACATATTTAAGTTAATTAACCTTCTTTTTCTTACTGAAGTTTACGTGAAGCCATAACGGTATAACGGCAGTGCATTTGAAAGAATTCCGTAATCTTATATTTAGGTATAAAGTCGATTTTGTTGTATATACACATTTAGCAATCGATATCGAGATGGTTCAACTCATTAGTTTAACATATTTAAGTTAATAAACCTTCTTTAACGATCTGAAGTTGTTTAAAGCCATGGCAGCATAACGGGAGTGCATTTAGAAGAATTCCGTAATCTTATTTTTAGGTATAAAGTCGATTTTCTTGTATATACACATTTAGCAATCGATAACGAAATGCTTCAAATCATTAGTTTTACATATTTAAGTTAATTAACCTTCTTTCTCTGACTGAAGTTTACATAAAACCATAACGGTATAACGCCAGTGCATTTGGAAGAATTCCGTAAACTTATATTTAGGTAATAATACACATTTAGCAATCGATATCGAGATGCTTCAAATAATTAGTTTAACATATTTAAGTTAATTAACCTTCTTTTTCTTACTGAAGTTTACGTAAAGCCATAACGGTATAACGGCAGTGCATTTGAAAGAATTCCGTAATCTTATATTTAGGTATAAAGTCGATTTTCTGCTATATACTCATTTAGCAATCGATATAGAAATGCTTCAAATCATTAGTTTAACATATTTAAGTTAATTAACCCTCTCTGTCTTACTGAAGTCTACATAAAGCCTTAACGGCATAACGGCAGTGCATTTAGAAGAATTCCGTTGTCTTATATTTAGGTATAATGTCGATTTTGTTGTATATTCACATTTAGCAAACGATATCGAGATGCTTCAAATCATTAGTTTAACATATTTAAGTTAATTAGCCTTCTTTAACGTAATGAAGGTGACATAAAGACATGGCGGCATAACGACAGTTCATTTGGAAGAATTCCGTAATCTTATGTTTAGGTATAAATTCGATTTTCTTTTACATACACATTTAGCTATCGATATCGAAATGCTTCAAATCATTAGTTTAACATATTTAAGTTAATTAACCTTCTTTAACGTAATGAAGGTGATATAAAGCCTTGGCGGCATAACGACAGTACATTTGGAAGAATTCCGTAGTCTTATTTTTAGGTATAAAGTCGATTTTCTTTTATATGTGCATTAAGCAATCGATATCGAAATGCTTCAAATACCTGGTTTAACATATTTAAGTTAATAAACCTTCTTTAACAAACTGAAGTTAACATAAAGCCATAACGGTATAATGGCAGTGCATTTGGAAGAATTCCGTAAACTTATATTTAGGTATAAAGTCGATTTTGTTGTATATACACATTAGCAATCAATATCGAGATGGTTCAACTCATTAGTTTAACATATTTAAGTTAATAAACCTCCTTTAACCTTTGGCTTAAAGCCATGGCGGCATAACGGCAGTGCATTTAGAAGAATTCCGTAATATTATATTTAGGTATAAAGTCGATTTTCTTGTATATACACATTTAGCAATCGATAACGAAATGCTTCAAATCATTAGTTTAACATATTTAAGTTAGTTAACCTTCTTTAACGTAATGAAGGTGATATAAAGCCTTGGCGGCATAACGACAGTGCATTTAGAAGAATTCCGTAATCTTATATTTAGGTATAAAGTCGATTTTGTTGTATATTTACATTTAACAATCGATATCGAAATGCTTCAAATAATTATTTTAACATATTTAAGCTAATAAACCTTCTTTAACGAACGGAAGTTGGCTTAAAGCCATGGCGGCATAACGGCAGTGCATTTAGAAGAATTCCGTAATCTTTTATTTAGGTATAAAGTCGATTTTTTTGTTTATACACATTTACCTGTCGATATCGAAATGCTTCAAATCATAAGTTTAACATATTTAAGTTAATTAACCTTATTTTTCTCACTGAAGTGTACACAAAGCCATAACGGTATAACGGCAGTGCATTTGGAAGAATTCCGTTATCTTATATTTAGGTATAATGTCGATTTTGTTGTATATACACATTTAGCAATCGATATCGAGATGCTTCAAATCATTAGTTTAACATATTTAAGTTAATTAACCTTCTTTTTCTTACTGAAGTTTACGTAAAGCCATAACGGTATAACGGCAGTGCATTTGGAAGAATTCCGTAATCTTATATTTAGGTATAAAGTCGATTTTCTGGTATATACACATTTAGCAATCGATAACGAAATGCTTCAAATCATTAGTTTAAAATATTTAAGTTAATTAACCCTTTCTGTCTTACTGAAGTCTACATAAAGCCTTAACGGCATAACGGCAGTGCATTTAGAAGAATTCCGTTGTCTTATATTTAGGTATAATGTCGATTTTGTTGTATATTCACATTTAGCAATCGATATCGAGATGCTTCAAATCATTAGTTTAACATATTTAAGTTAATTAGCCTTCTTTAACGTAATGAAGGTGACATAAAGACATGGCGGCATAACGACAGTACATTTGGAAGAATTCCGTAATCTTATGTTTAGGTATAAATTCGATTTTCTTTTACATACACATTTAGCTATCGATATCGAAATGCTTCAAATCATTAGTTTAACAAATTTAAGTTAATTAACCTTCTTTAACGTATTGAAGTTGATATAAAGCCGTGGCGGCATAATGACAGTACATTTGGAAGAATTCCGTAGTCTTATATTTAGGTATAAAGTCGATTTTCTTTTATATATGCATTAAGCAATCGATATCGAAATGCTTCAAATACCTGGTTTAACATATTTAAGTTAATAAACCTTCTTTAACAAACTGAAGTTAACATAAAGCCATAACGGTATAATGGCAGTGCATTTGGAAGAATTCCGTAATCTTATATTTAGGTATAAAGTCGATTTTCTTGTATATACACATTTAGCAATCGATATCGAAATGCTTCAAATCATTAGTTTAACATATTTAAATTCGTTAACCTTCTTTAACGTAATGAAGGTGATATAAAGCCATGGCGACATAACGACAGTGCATTTAGAAGAACTCCGTAATATTATATTTATGTATAAAGTCGATTTTCTTGTATATGCACATTTAGCAATCGATATCGAAATGCATTAGATAACTGGTTTAGCATATTTAAGTTAATTAACCTTCTTTATCTTACTAAAGTTTACATAAAGCCATAACGGCATAACGGCAGTATATTTATATGAATTCCGTTATCTTATATTTAGGTATAAAGTCGATTTTGTTGTACATACACATTAAGCAATCGATATTGAAATGCTTCAAATCATTAGTTTAACATATTTAAGTTAGTTAACCTTCTTTAACGTATTGAAGTTGATATAAAGCCATGGCGGCATAACGGCAGTGCATGTAGAAGGATTCCGTAATCTTATATTTAGGTATAAAGTCGATTTTGTTGTATATACACATAAGCAATCGATATCGAGATGGTTCAATTCATTAGTTTAATATATTTAAGTTAATTAACCTTATTTTTCTCACTGAAGTGTACATAAAGCCATAATGCTATAACGGCAGTGCATTTGGAAGAATTCCGTAATCTTATATTTAGGTATAAAGTCGATTTTCTTGTATATACACATTAAGCAATCGATATCGAAATGCATCAGATAACTGGTTTAGCATATTTAAGTTAATTAACCTTCTTTATCTTACTAAAGTTTACATAAAGCTAAAACGGTATAACACCAGTGCATTTGGAAGAATTCCGTAAACTTATATTTAGGTAAAAAGTCGATTTTTTCTATACGCATTTAGCTATCGATATCGAAATGTTTCAAATCATTCGATTAACATATTTAAGTTCGTTAACCTCCTTTAACGTAATGAAGGTGATATAAAGCCATGGCGGCATAACGACAGTGCATTTAGAAGAATTCCGTAATCTTATATTTATGTATAAAGTCGATTTTCTTGTATATACACATTTAGCAATCGATATCGAAATGCTTCAAATCATTAGTTTAACACATTTAAATTCGTTAACCTTCTTTAACGTAATGAAGGTGATATAAAGCCATGGCGACATAACGAAAGTGCATTTAGAAGAACTCCGTAATATTATATTTATGTATAAAGTCGATTTTCTTGTATATGCACATTTAGCAATCGATATCGAAATGCTTCAAATACCTGGTTTAACATATTTAAGTTAATAAACCTTCTTTAACGAACGGAAGTTTGCTTAAAGCCATGGCGGCATAACGGCAGTGCATTTAGAAGAATTCCGTAATCTTATATTTAGGTAAAAAGTCGATTTTCTTGTATATACACATTTAGCTATGGATATCGAAATGCTTCAAATCATTCGTTTAGCATATTTAAGTTTGTTAACCTTCTTTAACGAACGGAAGTTGGCTTATAGCCATGGCGGCATAACGACAGTGCATTTAGAAGAATTCCGTAAACTTATTTTTTGGCATAAAAACGATTTTCTTAAATATTCACATTTAGCAATCGATAACGAAATGCTTCAAATCATTAGTTTAACACATTTAAGTTAGTTAACCTTTTTTAACGAACTTAAGTTAACATTAAGCCATAACTGCATAACGGCAGTGCATTTGGAAGAATATCGTAATCTTATATTTAGGTAAAAAGTCGATTTTCTTGTATATACACATTTAGCTATAGATATCGAAATGCTTCAAATCATTCGTTTAACACATTTAAGTTCGTTAACCTTCTTTAACGTAATGAAGGTGATATAAAGCCATGGCGGCATAACGACAGTGCATGTAGAAGAATTCCGTAATCTTTTATTTAGGTATAAAGTCGATTTTCTTGTATATGCACATTTAGCAATCGATATCGAAATGCTTCAAATCATTAGTTTAACATATTTAAGTTAATTAACCTTCTTTTTCTTACTGAAGTTTACGTAAAGCCATAACGGTATAACGGCAGTGCATTTGGAAGAATTCCGTAATCTTATATTTAGGTATAAAGTCGATTTTCTTGTATATACGCATATAGCAATCGATATCGACATGCTTGAAATCATTAGTTTAACATATTTAAGTTAATTAACCCTCTCTGTCTTACTGAAGTCTACATAAAGCCTTAACGGCATAACGGCAGTGCATTTAGAAGAATTCCGTTGTCTTATATTTAGGTATAAAGTCGATTTTCTTGTATATACACATTTAGCAATCGATAACGAAATGCTTCAAATCATTAGTTTAACATATTTAAGTTAATTAACCTTCTTTTTCTTACTGAAGTTTACGTAAAGCCATAACGGTATAACGGCAGTGCATTTGGAAGAATTCCGTAATCTTATATTTAGGTATAAAGTCGATTTTCTTGTATATACGCATATAGCAATCGATATCGACATGCTTCAAATCATTAGTTTAACATATTTAAGTTAATTAGCCCTCTCTGTCTTACTGAAGTCTACATAAAGCCTTAACTGCATAACGGCAGTGCATTTAGAAGAATTCCGTAATCTTATATTTAGGTATAAAGTCGATTTTCTTGTATATACACATTTAGCAATCGATAACGAAATGCTTCAAATCATTAGTTTAACATATTTAAGTTAATTAACCTTCTTTTTCTTACTGAAGTTTACGTAAAGCCATAACGGTATAACGGCAGTGCATTTGGAAGAATTCCGTAATCTTATATTTAGGTATAAAGTCGATTTTCTTGTATATACGCATATAGCAATCGATATCGACATGCTTCAAATCATTAGTTTAACATATTTTAGTTAATTAACCCTCTCTGCCTTACTGAAGTCTACATAAAGCCTTAACGGCATAACGGCAGTGCATTTAGAAGAATTCCGTTGTCTTATATTTAGGTATAATGTCGATTTTGTTGTATATTCACATTTAGCAATCGATATCGAGATGCTTCAAATCATTAGTTTAACATATCAAGTTAATAAACATTTTTAAGCATACTGAAGTCTACATAAAGCCTTAGCCTTATAACGGCAGTGCATTTAGAAGAATTCCGTAATGTAATAATTTTATATTTAGGTATAAAGTCGGTTTTCTTGTATATATACGTTTCGCAATCGATATGGAAATGCTTCAGATAACTGCTTTAACATATTTAAGTTAATTAACCTCCTTTAGCGAACTGAAGTTGACATAAAGCCATAACGGCACTGCATTTGGAAGAATTCCGTAGTCTTATAGTTATTTAGGCATAAATTCGATTTTCTTGTATATACACATTTTGCAATCGATATCGAAATGCTTCAAATAACTGGTTTAGCATATTTAAGTTAATTAACCTTCTTTATCTTACTGAAGTTTACGTAAAGCCATAACGGTATAACGGCAGTGCATTTGGAAGAATTCCGTAATCTTATATTTAGGTATAAAGTCGATTTTCTTGTATATACGCATATAGCAATCGATATCGACATGCTTGAAATCATTAGTTTAACATATTTAAGTTAATTAACCCTCTCTGTCTTACTGAAGTCTACATAAAGCCTTAACGGCATAACGGCAGTGCATTTAGAAGAATTCCGTTGTCTTATATTTAGGTATAAAGTCGATTTGCTTGTATATACACATAAGCGATCGATATCGAGATGCTTCAACTCATTAGTTTAACACATTTAAGTTAGTTAACCTTCTTTACCGTAATGAAGGTGATATAAAGCCATAGCGGCATAACGACAGTGCATTTAGAAGAACTCCGTAATCTTATATTTAAATATAAAGTCGATTTTCTTTTATATATGCATTAAGCAATCGATATCGAAATGCTTCAGATAACTGCTTTAACATATTTAAGTTAATTAACCTCCTTTAGCGAACTGAAGTTGACATAAAGCCATCACGGCACTGCATTTGGAAGAATTCCGTAGTCTTATATTTAGGCATAAATTCGATTTTCTTGTATATACACATTTTGCAATCGATATCGAAATGCTTCAAATAACTGGTTTAGCATATTTAAGTTAATTAACCTTCTTTATCTTACTGAAGTTTACGTAAAGCCATAACGGTATAACGGCAGTGCATTTGGAAGAATTCCGTAATCTTATATTTAGGTATAAAGTCGATTTTCTTGTATATACGCAAATAGCAATCGATATCGACATGCTTGAAATCATTAGTTTAACATATTTAAGTTAATTAACCCTCTCTGTCTTACTGAAGTCTACATAAAGCCTTAACGGCATAACGGCAGTGCATTTGGAAGAATTCCGTGTCTTATATTTAGGATAAATTCGTTTTTCTTGTATATACACATT
>JAPZAG010000167.1:0-34000 GCA_027475135.1 Bactrocera correcta | reverse complement strand
AAGGTTTATTAACTTAAATATGTTAAACTAATGATTTGAAGCATTTCGATATCGATTGCTAAATGTGTATATACAAGAAAATCGACTTTATACCTGAATAAAAGTTAACAGAATTCTTCTACATGCACTGCCGTTATGCCGTTAAGGCTTTTGTAGACTTCAGTAAGAAAAAGAGGGTTAATTAACTTAGATATGTTAAACTAATGTTTTGAAGCATTTCGATATCTATAGCTAAGTGAGTATATACAAGAAAATCGACTTTATACCTAAACATATGATAACGGAATTCTTCCAAATGTACTGTCGTTATGCCGCCATGGCTCTTTATCAACTTCAATACGTTAAAGAAGGTTAATTAACTTAAATATGTTAAACTAAGGATTTGAAGCATTTCGATATCGCTTGCTAAATGTGTATATACAAGAAAATCGAATTTATACCTAAATATAAAATTATAACATTACGGAATTCTTCTAAATGCACTGCCGTTAGGCTTTATGTAGACTTCAGTAAGCTAAAAATGTTTATTAACTTAATATGTTAAACTAATGATTTCAAGCATTTCGATATGGATATATAAATGTGTATATAAAAGAAAATCGACTTCATACCTAAATGAAAGATTACGGAATTCTTCCAAATGCACTGCCGTTATGGCTTTATATCAACTGCAATACGTCAAAGAAGGTTAACTAACTTAAATATGTTAACCTAATGATCTGAAGCATTTCGATATCGCTTGCCAAATATGTATATACAAGAAAATCGACTTTATACCTAAATAAAAGATAACGGAATTCTTCTACATGCACTGCCGTTATGCCGCCATGATTTTATGCCAAGAAACTTGACTTTATACCTAAACATAGGATAACGGAATTCTTCGAAATGCACTGCCGTTAATCCGCCATTGCTTTATGTCAGCTTCAGTTCGTTAAAGAAGGTCTGTTAACTTAAATATGTTAAACTAATGATTTGAAGCATTTCGATATCGATTGCTAAATATGTAAATACAAGAAAATCGACTTTATACCTTAATATAAGATTACGGAATTCTTCTAAATGCACTGCAGTTATACCGTTAAGGCTTTATGTAGACTTCAGTGCATTCAAGAAGGTTTATTAACTTAATATGTTAAACTAATGATTTGAAGCATTTCGATATCGATTGCTAAATATGTAAATACAAGAAAATCGACTTTGTACCTAAATATAAGATTACGGAATTCTTCTAAATGCACTGCCGTTATGCCGCCATGGCTTCATGTCACCATCGTTAGGCTAAAGAAGGTAATTTAACTTAAACATGTTAAACTAAAGATTTGAAGCATTTCGATATCTATTGCTAAATGAGTATATACAAGAAAATCGAGTTTATACTTAAACATAGGATAACGGAATTCTTCCAAATGCACTGCCGTTAATCCGCCATGGCTTTATGTCCACTTCAGTTCGTTAAAGATGGTTTGTTAACTTAAATATGTCAAACTAATGATTTGAATGCGTATGATGAACAAAATCGACTTTATACCAAATATAAGATTACGGAATTCTTCCAAACGCACTGCCGGTATCCATGGCGGATTAACGGCAGTGCATTTGGAAGAATTCCGTTATCCTATGTTTAGGTATAAAGTCAAATTTCTTGTACTAGCACATTTAGCAATCGATATCGAAATGCTTCAAATCATTAGTTTAACATATTTAAAATAACTAACCCTCTTTAACGAACTGAAGTTAAAATAAAGCCTTAACGGTATAACTGCAGTGCATTTAGAAGAATTCCGTAATCTTATATTAAGGTACAAAGTCGATTTTCTTGTATTTACATATTTAGCAATCGATATCGAAATGCTTCAACTCATTAGTTTAATATATTTAAGTTAATAAGCTTTCTTCGAAGAACTGAAGTTGGCATAAAATCATGGCGGCATAACGGCAGTGCATGTAGAAGAATTCCGTTATCTTATAAATAGGTATAAAGTCGGTTTTCTTGTATATACACATTTAGTAATCGATATCGAAATGCTTCAAATCAATAGTTTAACATATTTAAAATAATTATCCTTCTTTAACGTATTGTAGTTGATACAAACCATGGCGGCATAACGACAGTACATTTGGAAGAATTCCGTAATCTTATATTTAGGTATATGTAAAGTCGATTTTCTTGTATATACACATTTAGCAATCGATATCGAAATGCTTCAAATAACTGGTTTAACATATTTAAGTTAATAAACCTTCTTTAACGAACTGAAGTTAATATAAAGCCATAACGGCATAACGGCAGTGCGTTTGGAAGAATTCCGTATTCTTATATTTAGGCATAAAGTCGATTTTCTTATAAATACACATCTTGCAATCGATATCGAAATGATTCAAATAACTGGTTTAGCATATTTAAGTTAATTAACCTTCTTTATCTTACTGAAGTTTACATAAAGCCATAACGGCATAACGGCAGTATATTTATATGAATTCCGTTATCTTATATTTAGGTATAAAGTCGATTTTGTTGTACATACACATTTAGCGATCGATATCGAAATGCTTCAAATCATTAGGTTAACATATTTAAGTTAGTTAACCTTCTTTAACGTATTGCAGTTGATATAAAGCCATAACGGCAGTGCATTTGGAAGAATTCCGTAACCTTATATTTAGGTATGAAGTCGATTTTCTTTTATATACACATTTAGATATCCATATCGAAATGCTTGAAATCATTAGTTTAACATATTAAGTTAATAAACATTTTTTAGCTTACTGAAGTCTACATAAAGCCTAACGGCAGTGCATTTAGAAGAATTCCGTAATGTTATAATTTTATATTTAGATATAAATTCGATTTTCTTGTATATACACATTTAGCAAGCGATATCGAAATGCTTCAAATCTTTAGTTTAACATATTTAAGTTAATTAACCTTCTTTAACGTATTGAAGTTGATAAAGAGCCATGGCGGCATAACGGCAGTGCATTTAGAAGAAATCCGTAACCTTGTATTTAGGTAAAAAGTCGAATTTCTTGTATATACACATTTAGCTATCGATATCGAAATGCTTCAAATCATTCGTTTAACATATTTAAGTTCGTTAACCTTCTTTATCGTAATGAAGGTGATATAAAGCCATGACGGCATAACGACAGTGCATTTAGAAGAATTACGTAATCTTATATTTATGTATAAAGTCGGTTTTCTTCTATATACAAATTTAGCAATCGATATCGAAATGCTTCAAATCATTAGTTTAACATATTAAGTTAATAAACATTTTTTAGCATACAGAAGTCTACATAAAGCCTTAACGGTATAACGGCAGTGCATTTAGAAGAATTCCGTAATGTTATAATTTTATATTTAGGTATAAAGTCGATTTTCTTGTATATATATTTTTCGCAATCGATATGGAAATACTTCAGATAACTGGTTTAACATATTTAAGTTAATAAACCTCCTTTAGCGAACTGAAGTTGACATAAAGCCATAACGGCACTGCATTTGGAAGAATTCCGTAGTCTTATATATGTGGGAATGAAACGATATGGCAGCATAGAGAAGGAGAAGAAGAGTACCATCAAGACGAGAAAGACGAGCAGGTGAAGTAAGACGCGAAAACGAATAAGAAGTGTACGTGCGGCAAGAGAAGGCTGGATTAATTTTAATATTACATAAATCGTTTCTTTATATCTTTTAAATCAGTTTTAATTAATAAACCACATTCTAAATTTGTTAAGTATAATTGATATTGCCTACAAATTTGGGGGCTCAACCTAAAAGTAATATCTGTGCGTAATTGTGTAATTGGACTTTTCAAAATGGCGAACCTACAAAGTTTTGGTAATGTACGTGAAAATATACGACGAATGCGAAAAGAGACCATTAGCGCATTGCATAGATTTATTTTCGAAGGCGAGGGTGATAGACAAAATAGAAAGAGGCTGCGCGAATTTCAAGGTTTTAATTACGACGAGCACGACGACGAGTATGCGCAAAAGTCTGCATACATTGCATCAAATTTGTCTGTAGAAGAGTTGATTTCCATTTGCAACTTTCTACAACTGAGCTGCAAAGAGGAAAATGTACAGTTGCATATCTTTCGAAATCTACAAAAAGGGAATTTGCTTCGTTCCAACGATAACGACGAAGACGATAATGATGACGATGAAAATGACGACGAAGAAATTGACGACGATTGTGAAGGCGAATGCAGCGGTGAGGCAGCAACATTCAACATAAACGGCAGAAATTGTGGCAAATTGGCGGACAAGTGTTCTAATCAGCCTAATCCAATTAGAAAAACAACCAACACTCAGGAAAGAGAAAACGACGATTGCTTTGTATCATTTTTAAACAACGATTACGTAACCGAAAAAGAGAACACAATAACACCGAGAAGCAGAGGAGCGCAACCATCACAATTGTCCCGATTTGCAATGAATTTTCGTGATGTAGAAGAAACAATACGACAATATGATGGAACTGACAGCTTACCAGTTGAAGTTTGGATACAAAAATTCGAGGAAACTTCAGCCGTTATGGGATGGGATGATTTTCAGAAATATGTATTTGCTAAAAAGTCCATTAAAGGTACTGCAAACTTATTTCTGAACAGCGAAAGGGGAATTGTTTCTTGGGAAAAGCTGAAATGTGCATTGCTGAAAGAATTTCAAACAGCAACGAACAGTGCTACCATACACAAACAATTAAGTGAAAGAAAAATAAAAAAAGACGAAAACGTGCAAGATTATTTTTTCAAAATGAAAGAAATAGCATCAAGGGGAAACGTCGAGAATGCTGCTTTTATCCAGTATGTGATCGATGGCATAAGGGACTTAAGTTTAAACAAAAGCATTTTGTATGGCGCTCGTGATATGACGGAATTTAAACAAAAGCTTAAAATATACGAAATGGTGCGATCGAAATCAAAAGATGAAGAGAAAGAAATATTTAAGAACAAGAAAGTAAATAGTGATTTTAACAAAGAAATAATAAATTCAGAAGAACGAAATGTAAATAGATTCAGAAAA
The DNA here is from genome assembly GCA_027475135.1 of Bactrocera correcta. NCBI lineage: Eukaryota > Metazoa > Arthropoda > Insecta > Diptera > Tephritidae > Bactrocera > Bactrocera correcta. The sequence goes on along the minus strand of JAPZAG010000167.1, from coordinate 28,966 downwards.
ACAGTGAATAATGTTGAAGCAAAAGTGGACATTCGTTGTTATAATTGTGGTGTAAAAGGTCATAAAAGTATTGATTGTAAAGACAGAGAGAAAGGTGTAAAGTGTTTTGGGTGTAACAACTTTGGCCATATGTCGAAAAATTGTCCAAACAAAAACATACAAAGTGACAAACGTAATTTACAAATTGTTAAAACAAGTAAAGATATAATGATGAAAGAAGTAGGGATAGCAGATAAGAAGTGGTTAGCTTTGTTTGATACAGGCAGTAAATTTAATGTTGTTACATATAGAATGTACGAATTATTAAAGAAACCGAAGTTGATAGAATCAAACTTTTATTTAGTTGGATTTGGACAAAAATCAAATGAAAATATAGTGAAACCGATTGGACATTTTGAAAAAAGTGTGGAAATAGACAATAACATTTTCAATTTAAATTTTCACGTCGTACCATCAGACAGCATAGACGTTAACATGATTATAGGTGAAGAATTATATTCAAAAGCTGAGGTGCGAATTAATTCAAGTGGTGTTTTTGTACAAAAATTAAATACGTGTGATATATTTAAAGAACATGCGTTGATGAAGATTGATAAATGTATAGACGATATAAACGTGGACCCACTTGCTAGTGCTGCTGCAAAGCAAAAAGTTTTTGATTTAATTGAACTATATACTCTTAATAAAACTAAAACAACAAATGTAAAAATGACAATAGTGTTAAAAGACGATACGCCAATTTTTTCTGCACCTAGAAGACTTCCTTTTTGTGAAAGGCAGATAATTGATAGGCAAGTTGAACAATGGCTTGAAGACGGGATTGTTGAAACTTCAGAGTCTGAATTCTGCAGTCCAGTAGTATTGGTGAAAAAACGCGATGGCACACCCAGGCTGTGTATAGACTACCGACGCATAAACAAGGTAATAATTAAGGACAGATTCCCACTGCCCTTAATTGAAGACCAACTCGATCGACTACAAGGCTCCAAGATATTTAGCACGATTGATCTAACAAACGGGTTCTTCCACGTTGACGTCTCTGATGCAAGCCGCAAGTATACATCATTTGTAACACATAACGGTCAATACCAGTTCCTCAAGGTTCCATTTGGATTGTGCAACTCTCCTGGCGTTTTTCAGAGGTATGTAAATGCTATATTTCGAGATTTTACGAAAGAGGGAATTGCTCTCCCTTACATCGACGACGTTATAATTCCGGCAACTGACGAAAAAGAAGCGTTAATTCGATTAGAAAAGGTTCTAAACTTGTGCCAAGATTATGGGCTTCAAATTAACAAAAAGAAATGCCAATTGTTGCAAAGACGAGTGGAATTTTTAGGCCACGTTATAGAAAATAACCAAGTCGCTCCATCAAGCGTGAAAATAGAAGCAGTTATGAAGTATCCATTACCGAAAACGTTGAAACAGTTAGATAGTTTTCTTGGCCTAGCCGGGTACTTTAGAAAGTTCATTCGCAACTTTGCATTAATTGCAAAGCCGCTGAATGATTTGAAGAAGCAAAATATTATATTTAATATGGGGAATGAACAAATGAAATCATTTAATACTTTAAAAACCCTTTTAAGTCAAAAGCCAGTATTAAGTATATACAATCAGACGTATGAAACGCAAGTACACACAGACGCATCCATAAAATGGTTAGTCAATGGCACCCCGTGTATTATATGAGTAAAAAGACGATGGAAGCTGAGCGAAAATTTTGCAGTTACGAACTCGAAGTACTCGCTGTAATAGAAGCTCTTAAAAAGTTTAAAGTTTATTTATTGGGTTTACATTTTACCATCATAACCGACTGTAATGCGTTTGCGAAAACAATAGACAAAAAAGATTTATGTACGAGAGTAGCTAGGTGGATAATGTTATTGCAAGAGTATGACTACGCTATTGAACACCGTTCTGGTTCAAGTATGAAGCACGTAGATGCATTGAGTAGATTTCCGATTTTAACAATTACAATAGATGACGTCACTTTAAAAATCAAAGAAGCGCAAGCACAAGATGAAGAACTGCGACTAATTAAAGAAATTTTACAAGAAAAAGAAAGTTATGAAGATTACTTTATGAAGGGTGACATTTTATATAAATTAATAAACGACTGCGAGTTATTAGTCATACCTAAAAACATGCAAAAAGAGATTATACGACGAGCTCACGAAAAAGGGCATTTCGCTTTAGCAAAAACTAAAGATATTATATCCAAAGAATTCTATTTTTCAAAACTGAATGAAAAAATTCAAAAGTGTATTTCCAATTGCGTTCAATGCATCGTTGCCAATCGCAAAAGAGGAAAACAAGAGGGCGAGTTACATCCATTACATAAAGTAGATACTCCATTACATACGTACCATGTCGATCATTTAGGACCATTAGAATCTACAAGTAAAATGTATAAGTATATATTTGCAGTAATCGACGCATTTACAAAGTTTTCTTGGTTATATCCTACCAAATCAACGTCAGCAAAAGAGGTCATCAGTAAGCTAACGACGCAAGGCACCAATTTTGGTAATCCAGTTAAAATTATCTCTGATAGAGGTTCGGCATTCACGTCCGACGAATTTAAAGAATACTGTCGATCAGAAAACATAAAACACGTTAAGATAACTACAGGGCTACCACGTGCGAACGGCCAAATTGAAAGATTGAACAGCACAATAATTGCAGTTTTATCGAAACTAAGCATCGAAGATGCAACAAAGTGGTATCGTTATGTCGACCGAGTACAACAGGTGCTAAATTCTACATATCATCGAAGCATAAATATGACACCGTTTGAAATGATGATTGGGACCCGAATGAGGTCTAAAGAAGATATTTATATTAAAGAACTCATCGAAGAACAATTAGTGCAACAGTTCAACCAAAATCGAGATGAAATGCGCAACGACGGGAAAAAACAAATCCGTAAGATTCAAGAAGAAAACAAAAAATCATACAATCTGCGACGTAAAAAAGCTCATATTTACAAACTAAATGATATTGTTGCTATAAAGCGTACACAATTTGGTAGCGGTTTAAAGCTCAAACAAAAGTTTCTAGGCCCCTATCGAATTACTAACATAAAACCAAACAACACTTACGATGTCCAAAAACTGGGTAACGGCGAAGGTCCAAAAACAACAACAACGTGTGCAGAATTTATGAAAGAATGGCTAAATACATTTGATGACGACAATTCTACTTAGTTATTCGAGACGAATATCACGCAGGATGGCCGATATGTGGGAATGAAACGATATGGCAGCATAGAGAAGAAGAAGAAGAGTACCATCAAGACGAGAAAGACGAGCAAGTGAAGTAAGACGCAAAAACGAATAAGAAGTGTACGTGCGGCAAGAGAAGGCTGGATTAATTTTAATATTACATAAATCGTTTCTTTGTATCTTTTAAATCAGTTTTAATTAATAAACCACATTCTAAATTTGTTAAGTATAATTGATATTGCCTACATATATAGGCATAATTTCGATTTTCTTGTATATGCGCATTTTGCAGACGATATCGAAATGCTTCAAATAACTGGTTTAGCATATTTAAGTTAATTAACCTTCTTTATCTTACTGAAGTTTACATAAAGCCATCACGGCATAACGGCAGTATATTTATATGAATTCCGTTATCTTATATTTAGGTATAAAGTCGATTTTGTTGTACATACACATTTAGCAATCGATATCGAAATGCTTCAAATCATTAGTTTAATATATTTAAGTTAATTAACCTTCTTTAACGAACGGAAGTTGGCTTAAAGCCATGGCGGCATAACGGCAGTGCATTTAGAAGAATTCCGTAATCTTATATTTAGGTATAAAGTCGATTTTCTTGTATATACACATTTAGCAATCGATAACGAAATGCTTCAAATCATTAGTTTAACATATTTAAGTTAATTAGCCTTCTTTAACGTAATGAAGGTGACATAAAGACATGGCGGCATAACGACAGTACATTTGGAAGAATCCCGTAGTCTTATATTTAGGTATAAAGTCGATTTAGTTGTATATACGCATTTAGCAATCGATATCGAAATGCTTCAAATCATTAGTTTAACATATTTAAGATTATTAACCTTCTTTAACGTATTGAAGTGGATATAAAGCCATGGCGGCATAACCACAGTACATTTGGAAGAATTCTGTAAACATATATTTAGGTATAAAGTCGATTTTCTTTTACATACACATTTGGCTATCGATATCGAAATGCTTCAAATCATTAGTTTAACAAATTTAAGTCAATTAACCTTCTTTAACGTATTGAAGTTGATATAAAGCCATGGCGGCATAACGACAGTACATTTGGAAGAATTCCGTAATCTTATGTTAGGTATAAAGTCGATTTTCTTTTACATACGCATTTGGCTATCGATATCGAAATGCTTCAAATCATTAGTTTAACAAATTTAAGTCAATTAACCTTCTTTAACGTACTGAAGTTGATATAAAGCCATGGCGGCATAACGACAGTACATTTGGAAGAATCCCGTAGTCTTATATTTAGGTATAAAGTCGATTTTCTTTTATATATGCATTAAGCAATCGATATCGAAATGCTTCAAATCCTTAGTTTAACATATTTAAGTAAATTAACCTTCTTTTACTTACTGAAGTTTACGTAAAGCCATGGCGGTATAACGGCAGTGCATTTGGAAGAATTCCGTAATCTTATTTTAGGTATAAAATCGATTTTCTTGTATTTACACATTTAGCAATCGATATCGAAATGCTTAAATTTTTGGGTTTTAAAGCAAATTTAAGTTAATTAACCTTCTTTATCTTACTGAAGTTTACATAAAGCCATGGCGGCATAACGCCAGTATATTTAAGAATTCCTTTATCTTATATTTAGGTATAAAGTCGATTTTGTTGTACATACACATTTAGCAATCGATATTGAAATGTTTCCCCAAAATTAGTTAACCTACTTTGTCTACTGAAGTTTCATAAAGTCGAAAAAACCGGCGATAACGCCAGTGCATTTGGAAGAATTCCGTAAACTTGTATTTAGGTAAAAATGTCGATTTTCTTTTATATACACATTTAGCAATCGATATCGAAATGCTTAAAATTTAATGGGTTTTAACATTTTTAAAGTTAATTAACCTTCATTATCTTACTGAAGTTTATAAACCCAAATAACGGTATAACACCAGTGCATTTGGAAGAATTCCGTAATCTTATATTTAGGTAAAAGTCGATTTTCTTCTATATACACCTTTAGCTTTCGATATTGAAATGCTTCAAATCATTCGTTTAAAAATTTTTAAACGTTAATTAACCTTCTTTAACGAAACTGAAGGTGATATAAAGCCATGGCGGCATGACGACAGTGCATTTAGAAGAATTCCGTAATCTTATATTTAGGTATAAAGTCGATTTTCTTAAATATCACATTTAGCAATCGAAAATCGAAATGCTTCAAATCATTAGTTTAACATATTTAAGTAATTAACCTTCTTTAACGAACGGAAGTTAGCATAAAGCCATAACGGCATAACGGCAGTGCATTTGGAAAAAATTCCGTAATCCCTTATTTAGGTATAAAGTCGATTTTGTTTTATTTACACATTTAGCAATCGATATCGAAATGCTTCAAATCATTGTTTAACATATTTAAGTTAATTAACCTTCTTTATCTTACTGAAGTTTACATAAAGCCATAACGGCATAACGCCAGTATTTGAAGAATTCCGTTATCTTATATTTAGGTATAAAGTCGATTTTGTTGTACATACACATTTAGCAATCGATATTGAAATGCTTCAAATCATTAGTTTAACATATTTAAGTTAACTAACCTTCTTTGTCTGACTGAAGTTTACATAAAGCCATAACGGTATAACGCCAGTGCATTTGGAAGAATTCCGTAAACTTGTATTTAGGTATAATGTCGATTTTGTTGTATATACACATTTAGCAATCGATATCGAAATGCTTCAAATTAATAGGTTAACATATTAAAGTTAATTAACCTTCATTATCTTACTGAAGTTTGCATAAAGCCAAAACGGTATAACACCAGTGCATTTGGAAGAATTCCGTAAACTTATATTTAGGTAAAAGGTCGATTTTCTTCTATATACACCTTTAGCTTTCGATATTGAAATGCTTCAAATCATTCGTTTAACATATTTACGTTCGTTAACCTTCTTTAACGTAATGAAGGTGATATAAAGCCATGGCGGCATGACGACAGTGCATTTAGAAGAATTCCGTAATCTTATATTTAGGCATAAAGTCGATTTTCTTAAATATTCACATTTAGCAATCGATAACGAAATGCTCCAAATCATTAGTTTAACATATTTAAGTTAATTAACCTTCTTTAACGAACGGAAGTTAGCATAAAGCCATAACGGCATAACGGCAGTGCATTTGGAAGAAATCCGTAATCCCTTATTTAGGTATAAAGTCGATTTTGTTTTATATACACATTTAGCTATCGATATCGAAATGCTTCAAATCATTCGTTTAACATATTTAAGTTCGTTAACCTTCTTTATCGTAATGAAGGTGATATAAAGCCATGGCGGCATAACGCCAGTGCATTTGGAAGAATTCCGTAAACTTGTATTTAGGTATAATGTCGATTTTCTTGTATATACAAATTTAGCAATCGATATCGAAATGTTTCAAATCATTAGTTTAACATGTTTAAGTTAATAAACCTTCCTTAACGAACGGAAGTTGGCTTAAAGCCATGGCGGCATAACGGCAGTGCATTTAGAAGAATTCCGTAATCTTATATTTAGGCATAAAGTCGATTTTCTTGTATATACACTTTTAGCTATCGATATCGAAATGCTTCAAATCATTAGTTTAACATATTAAGTTAATAAACATTTTTTAGCATATTGAAGTCTACATAAAGCCTTAACGGTATAACGGCAGGGCATTAAGAAGAATTCCGTAATGTTATAATTTTATATTTAGGTATAAAGTCGATTTTCTTGTATATATTCATTTCGCAATCGATATGGAAATGCTTCAGATAACTGGTTTAACATATTTAAGTTAATAAACCTCCTTTAGCGAACTGAAGTTGACATAAAGCCATAACGGCACTGCATTTGGAAGAATTCCGTAGTCTTATATTTAGGCATAAATTCGATTTTCTTGTATATACACATTTTTCAATCGATATCGAAATGCTTCAAATAACTGGTTTAGCATATTTAAGTTAATTAACCTTCTTTATCTTACTGAAGTTTACAAAAAGCCATAACGGCAGTATATTTATATGAATTCCGTTATCTTATATTTAGGTATAAAGTCGATTTTGATGTACATACACATTTAGCAATCGATATCGAAATGCTTCAAATCATTAGTTTAACATATTTAAGTTAATTAACCTTCTTTAATGAACGGGAGTTGGCATAAAGCCATGGCGGCATAACGGCAGTGCATTTAGAAGAATTCCGTAAACGTATATTTAGGTATAATGTCGATTTTGTTGTATTTACACATTTAGCAATCGATATCGAGATGCTTCAAATCATTAGTTTAACATATTTAAGTAAATTAGCCTTATTTTTCTTACTGAAGTTTACATAAAGCCATAACGGTATAACGGCAGTGCATTTGGAAAAATTCCGTAATCTTATATTTAGGTATAAAGTCGATTTTGTTGTATATACACATTAGCAATCGATATCGAAATGCATCATATAACTGGTTTAGCACATTTAAGTTAATTAACCTTCTTTATCTTACTAAAGTTTACATAAAGCCATAACGTCATAACGGCAGTATATTTATATGAATTCTGTTATCTTATATTTAGGTATAAAGTCGATTTTGTTGTACATACACATTTAGCAATCGATATTGAAATACTTCAAATCATTAGCTTAACATATTTAAGCTAGTTAACCTTCTTTTACGTAATGAAGGTGATATAAAGCCATGGCGGCATAACGGCAGTGCATTTGGAAGAATTCCGTAATCTTATATTTAGGTATAAAGTCGATTTTCTTGTATATACTCATTTAGCAATCGATATCGAAATGCTTCAAATCATTAGTTTAACATATTTAAGTTAATTAAACTTCTTTAACGTAATGAAGTCGATATAAAGCCATGGCGGCATAACGACAGTACATTTGGAAGAATTTCGTAATCTTATATTTAGGTATAAAGTCGATTTTGTTGTATATACACATTTAGCAATCGATATAGAAATGCTTCAAATCATTAGTTTAACATATTTAAGTTAATTAACATTCTTCAACGTAATGAAGTTTATATAAAGCCATGGCGCCATAACGACAGTGCATGTAGAAGAATTCCGTAATCTTATATTTAGGTATAAAGTCGACTTTCTTGTATTTACACATTTAGCAATCGATATCGAAAATCTTCAACTCATTAGCTTAATATATTTAAGTAAATTAACCTTCTTTAACGAACTGAAGTTGGCATAAAGCAATGTCGGCATAACGGCAGTGCATTTAGAAGAATTCCCTAATCGTATATTTAGGTATAAAGTCGATTTTGTTGTATATACACATTTAGCAATCGATATCGAAAATCTTCAAATCATTAGTTTAGCATATTTAAGTAAATTAACCTTCTTTAACGAACTGAAGTTGGCATAAAGCAATGTCGGCATAACGGCAGTGCATTTGGAAGAATTCCGTAATCTTATATTTAGGTATAAAGTCGATTTTCTTGTATATACTCATTTAGCAATCGATATCGAAATGCTTCAAATCATTAGTTTATTATATTTAAGGTAGTTAACCTTCTTTAACTAATGAAGGTGATATAAAGCCATGGCGGCATAACGACAGTGCATTAAGAAGAATTCTTATATTTAGCTACTAAGTCGATTTTGTTGTATATACGCATTAAGCAATCGATATCGAAATGCTTCAAATCATTAGTTTAACATATTTAAGTTAATTAACCTTCTTTAACGTATTGAAGTTGATATAAAGCCATGGCGGCATAACGACAGTACATTTGAAAGAATTCCGAAGTCTTCTATTTATGCATAAATTCGATTTTCTTGTATATACACATTTAGCAATCGATATCGAGATACTTCAACTCATTAGCTTAACATATTTAAGCTAATAAACCTTCTTTAACGAACGGAAGTTGGCTCAAAGCCATGGCGGCATAACGGCAGTGCATTTAGAAGAATTCCGTAATCTTATATTTAGGTATAAAGTCGATTTTTTTGTTTATACACATTTAGCTATCGATATCGAAATGCTTAAAATCATAAGTTTAACATATTAAGTTAATAAACATTTCTTAGCATACTGAAGTCTACGTAAAGCCTTAACGGTATAACGGCAGTGCATTTAGAAGAATTCCGTAATGTTATAATTTCATATTTAGGTATAAAGTCGATTTTCTTGTATATACACATTTCGCAATCGATATCGAAATGCTTCAGATAACTGGTTTAACATATTTAAGTTAATAAACCTCCTTTAGCGAACTGAAGTTGACATAAAGCCATAATTCCATAGTCTTATATTTAAGTATAAAGTCGATTTTCTTGTATATACACATTTAGTATTCGATATCGAAATGTTTCAAATCATTAGTTTAACATATTTAATTTAATTAACCTTCTTTAACGAACGGAAGTTGGCATAAAGCCATTACGGCATAACGGCAGTGCATTAAGAAGAATTCCGTAATCTTATATTTAGGTATAAAGTCGATTTTCTTGTATATACACATTTAGCAATCGATAACGAAATGCTTCAAATCATTAGTTTAACATATTTAAGTTAATTAACCTTCTTTATCTGACTGAAGTTTACATAAAGCCATAACGGTATAACGCCAGTGCATTTGGAAGAAATCCGTAAACTTGTATTTAGGTATAATGTCGCTTTTGTTGTATATACACATTTAGCAATCGATATCGAGATGCTTCAAATCATTAGTTTAACATATTTATGTTAATTAACCTTCTTTTTCTTACTGAAGTTTACGTAAAGCCATAACGGTATAACGGCAGTGCATTTGGAAGAATTCCATAATCTTATATTTAGGTATAATGTCGATTTTCTTGTATATACACATTTAGCAATCGATAACGAAATGCTTCAAATCATTAGTTTAACATATTTAAGTTAATTAACCCTCTCTGCCTTACTGAAGTCTACATAAAGCCCTAACGGCATAACGGCAGTGCATTTAGAAGAATTCCGTTGTCTTATATTTAGGTATAATGTCGATTTTGCTGTATATACACATTTAGCAATCGATATCGAGATGGTTCAACTCATTAGTTTAACATATTTAAGTTAATTAACCTTCTTTATCTTACTAAAGTTTACATAAAGCCATAACGGCATAACGGCAGTATATTTATATGAATTCCGTTATCTTATATTAAGGTATAAAGTCGCATCTAGCAATCGATATCGAAATGCTTCAAATCATTAGTTTAACATATTTAAGTTAGTTAACCTTCTTTAACGTAATGAAGGTGATATAAAGCCATGGCGGCATAACGACAGTGCATTTAGAAGAATTCCGTAATCTTATATTTAGGTATAAAGTCGATTTTGTTGTATATACGCATTTAGCAATCGATATCGAAAAGCTTCAAATCATTAGTTTAACATATTTAAGTTAATTAAACTTCTTTAACGTATTGAAGTCGATATAAAGCCATGGCGGCATAACGACAGTACATTTGGAAGAATTTCGTAATCTTATATTTAGGTATAAAGTCGATTTTCTTGTATATACACATTTAGCAATCGATATCGAAATGCTTCAAATCATTAGTTTAACATATTTAAGTTAGTTAACCTTCTTTAACGTAATGAAGGTGATATAAAGCCATGGCGGCATAACGACAGTGCATTTAGAAGAATTCCGTAATCTTATATTTAGGTATAAAGTCGATTTTGTTGTATATACGCATTTAGCAATCGATATCGAAAAGCTTCAAATCATTAGTTTAACATATTTAAGTTAATTAAACTTCTTTAACGTATTGAAGTCGATATAAAGCCATGGCGGCATAACGACAGTACATTTGGAAGAATTCCGTAATCTTATATTTAGGTATAATGTCGATTTTCTTGTATACACACATTTAGCAATCGATAACGAAATGCTTCAAATCATTAGTTTAACATATTTAAGTTAATTAACCCTCTCTGCCTTACTGAAGTCTACATAAAGCCCTAACGGCATAACGGCAGTGCATTTAGAAGAATTCCGTTGTCTTATATTTAGGTATAATGTCGATTTTGCTGTATATACACATTTAGCAATCGATATCGAGATGGTTCAACTCATTAGTTTAACATATTTAAGTTAATTAACCTTATTTTTCTCACTGAAGTGTACATAAAGCCATAACGCTATAACGGCAGTGCATTTAGGTATAAAGTCGATTTTCTTGTATTTACACATTAAGCAATCGATATCGAAATGCATCAAATAACTGGTTTAGCATATTTAAGTTAATTAACCTTCTTTATCTTACTAAAGTTTACATAAAGCCATAACGTCATAACGGCAGTATAATTATATGAATTCCGTTATCTTATATTTAGGTATAAAGTCGATTTTGTTGTATATACACATCTAGCAATCGATATTGAAATACTTCATATCATTAGCTAACATATTTAAGTTAGTTAACCTTCTTTAACGTAATGAAGGTGATATAAAGCCATGGCGGCATAACGACAGTGCATTTAGAAAAATTCCGTAATCTTATATTTAGGTATAAAGTCGATTTTGTTGTATATACGCATCTAGCAATCGATATCGAAATGCTTCAAATCATTAGTTTAACATATTTAAGTTAATTAACCTTCTGGAGGATGGAGTCATGTGTAGAAGTTCACGCAAGTGAGGAAAGTTCTCTGATCGCCATTCACTTGGGAGTGGCCAGAAACGATTCTTTTACATATGACTCAAGCAGCTCACGACTTCCGGTCTTTGACCAAGTATCCTCTGGGTAGCCTAAGAACATCCGTTTGAAGGCGAGCTAAAGTGAGAAGGCGAAACACCCCTGCATAGGGTTGTGCGCTGGGTTTGGGACCCGCCACGTAAAAAAACACCCCCAATGAAAGACAACAACAAGCCTCGGATGAGTGACCCCCCTTTTGATGACGACCATGGCAAACGAAATAAGGACTATGATTTGAGGGCATGCACCTGGAATGTCCGGTCCCTTAATTGGGAAGGTGCCGCTGCCCAGCTGGTAGATGTCCTCGTAAAGATAAAGGCTGACATCACCGCCGTCCAAGAAATGCGATGGACGGGACAAGGACAGAGACGAGTAGGTCCTTGTGACATTTACTACAGTGGCCATATAAAGGAGCGCAAGTTTGGTGTTGGATTCGTGGTGGGAGAGAGACTCCGTCGCCGAGTACTAACATTCACTCCGGAGAATGAACGTCTAGCCACAATCCGCATCAAAGCGAGGTTCTTCAACATATCGCTGATTTGCGCCCACGCCCCGACGGAAGAGAAGGACGATGTGACCAAAGATGCCTTTTATGAGTGCTTGGAGCGCACTTATGAGAGATGCCCCCGCCACGATGTCAAAATCGTGCTTGGCGACTTCAATGCCAGGGTGGGCAAAGAAGGTATCTTTGGCACTACGGTCGGTAAATTCAGCCTCCACGCGGAAACATCCCCAAATGGGCTGAGGCTGATCGACTTCGCCGGGGCCCGAAATATGGTTATCTGTAGCACTAGATTCCAGCATAAGAAGATACATCAAGCTACCTGGCTGTCTCCAGATCGAAAAACCACCAACCAGATCGATCATGTTGTGATAGACGGAAGACACGTCTCCAGTGTTTTAGATGTGCGTGCGCTCCGAGGTCCTAACATCGACTCGGACCACTATATTGTTGCAGCCAAAATTCGCACCCGCCTCTGTGCAGCAAAAAACGCACGCCAACAAACACAAGGATGGTTCGACGTCGAGAAGCTGCAATCACAACAGACAGCCGAACGTTTTTCTACTCGGCTTGCACTCCTGCTCTCTGAGAGCACTCGTCAACAACTCGGTATAAGGGAACTGTGGGACGGCATTTCAAACTCCTTACGTACAGCTGCAACCGAAACCATTGGTTTTCGGAAAGTGCAGAAGAACAGCTGGTACGACGAGGAGTGCCGTGTCGCAGCGGAGAGAAAACAGGCTGCCTACCTCGCAACGTTACGATCGACCACAACACGTGCGGGATGGGATAGATACCGAGAGTTGAAGAGGGAAGCGAGACGCATTTGTAGACAGAAAAAGAAAGAGGCCGAAATGCGTGAGTACGAAGAGCTTGATAAGCTGGCCGACAGGGGTAATGCTCGAAAATTCTACGAAAAGATGCGGCGGCTTACAGAAGGTTTCAAGACCGGAGCATACTCTTGTAGAACCCCCAAAGGTGATCTAGTTACCGATGCCCAGAGCATACTTAAATTATGGAGGGAACACTTCTCCAGCCTGCTGAATGGCAGTGAACGCACAACACCAGGAGAAAGCGAACCCGATACCCCAATCGATGACGATGGAGCAGACGTTCCATTGCCCGACCATGAAGAAGTTCGAATAGCAATTGCCCGCCTGAAAAACAACAAAGCGGCAGGGGCCGATGGATTGCCGGCCGAGCTATTCAAACACGGCGGCGAAGAGCTGATAAGGTGCATGCATCAGCTTCTTTGCAAAATATGGTCGGACGAAAGTATGCCCAACGATTGGAATTTAAGTGTGCTATGCCCAATCCACAAAAAAGGAGACCCCACAATCTGCGCCAACTACCGTGGGATTAGCCTCCTCAATATCGCATATAAGGTTCTGTCGAGCGTATTGTGTGAAAGATTAAAGCCCACCGTCAACAAACTGATTGGACCTTATCAGTGTGGCTTTAGACCTGGTAAATCAACAACCGACCAGATATTCACGATGCGGCAAATCTTGGAAAAGACCCGTGAAAGGAGAATCGACACACACCACCTCTTCGTCGATTTCAAAGCTGCTTTCGACAGCACGAAAAGGAGCTGCCTTTATGCCGCGATGTCTGAATTTGGTATCCCCGCAAAACTAATACGGCTGTGTAAACTGACGTTGAGCAACACAAAAAGCTCCGTCAGAATCGGGAAGGACCTCTCCGAGCCGTTCGATACCAAACGAGGTTTCAGACAAGGCGATTCCCTATCGTGCGACTTTTTCAACCTGCTTCTGGAGAAAATAGTTCGAGCTGCAGAACTTAACAGAGAGGGTACTATCTTTTATAAGAGTGTACAACTGCTGGCGTATGCCGATGATATTGATATCATCGGCCTCAACACCCGCGCCGTTAGTTCTGCTTTCTCCAGACTGGACAAGGAAGCAAAAGAAATGGGTCTGGCAGTGAACGAGGGCAAGACGAAATATCTCCTGTCATCAAACAAACAGTCGTCGCACTCGCGACTTGGCACTCACGTCACTGTTGACAGTCATAACTTTGAAGTTGTAGATAATTTCGTCTATCTTGGAACCAGCGTAAACACCACCAACAATGTCAGCCTAGAAATCCAACGCAGGATAACTCTTGCCAACAGGTGCTACTTCGGACTAAGTAGGCAATTGAGAAGCAAAGTCCTCTCTCGACAAACAAAAACCAAACTCTATAAGTCTCTCATAATTCCCGTCCTCCTATATGGTGCAGAGGCTTGGACGATGACAACAACCGATGAGTTGACGTTGCGAGTTTTCGAGAGAAAGGTTCTGCGAAAGATTTATGGTCCTTTGCGCGTTGGCCACGGCGAATATCGCATTCGATGGAACGATGAGCTGTACGAGATATACGACGACATTGACATAGTTCAGCGAATTAAAAGACAGCGGCTACGCTGGCTAGGTCATGTTGTCCGGATGGATGAAAACACTCCAGCTCTGAAAGTATTCGACGCAGTACCCGCCGCGGGAAGCAGAGGAAGAGGAAGACCTCCACTCCGTTGGAAGGACCAAGTAGAGAAGGACCTGGCCTCGCTTGGAATATCCAATTGGCGCCACGTAGCGAAGAGAAGAAACGACTGGCGCGCTGTTGTTGACTCGGCTATAATCGCGTAAGCGGTGTCTACGCCAGTAAAGAAGAAGAACCTTCTTTAACGTATTGAAGTCGATATAAAGCCATGGCGGCATAACGACAGTACATTTGGAAGAATTTCGTAATCTTACATTTAGGTATAAAGTCGATTTTGTTGTATATACACATTTAGCAATCGATATAGAAATGCTTCAAATCATTAGTTTAACATATTTAAGTTAATTAACCTGCTTTAACGTAATGAAGGTGATATAAAGCCATGGCGGCATAACGACAGTGCATGTAGAAGAATTCCGTAATCTTATATTTAGGTTTATAGTCGATTTTCTTGTATTTACACATTTAGCAATCGATATCGAAAATCTTCAAATCATTAGTTTAACATATTTAAGTTAGTTAACCTTCTTTAACTAATGAAGGTGATATAAAGCCATGGCGGCATAACGACAGTGCATTTAGAAGAATTTTTATATTTAGCTATAGAGTCGATTTTGTTGTATATACGCATTAAGCAATCGATATCGAAATGCTTCAAATCATTAGTTTAACATATTTAAGTTAATTAAATTTCTTTAACGTAGTGAAGTTGATATAAAGCCATGGCGGCATAACGACAGTACATTTGGAAGAATTCCGAAGTCTTATATTTATGTATAAAGTCGATTTTCTTGTATATACACATTTAGCAATCGATAACGAAATGTTTCAAATCATTAGTTTAACATATTTAAGTTAATTAACCTTCTTTATCTGACTGAAGTTTACATAAAGCCATAACGGTATAACGCCAGTGCATTTGGAAGAATTCCGTAAACTTGTATTTAGGTATAATGTCGCTTTGTTTGTCTATACACATTTAGCAATCGATATCGAGATGCTTCAAATCAGTAGTTTAACATATTTCAGTTAATTAACCTTCTTTTTCTTACTGAAGTTTACGTAAAGCCATAACGGTATAACGCCAGTGCATTTGGAAGAACTCCAAAGTCTTATATTTAGGTATAATGTCGATTTTGTTGTATATACACATTTAGCAATCGATATTGAGATGCTTCAAATCATTAGTTTAACATATTTAAGTTAATTAACCTTCTTTAACGAACGGAAGTTGGCATAAAGCCATTACGGCATAACGGCAGTGCATTTAGAAGTATTCCGTAATCTTATATTTAAGTATAAAGTCGATTTTCTTGTATATACACATTTAGTATTCGATATCGAAATGCTTCAAATCATTAGTTTAACATATTTAAGTTAATTAACCTTCTTTAACGAACGGAAGTTGGCATAAAGCCATTACGGCATAACGGCAGTGCATTTAGAAGAATTCCGTAATCTTATATTTAGGTACAAAGTCGATTCTCTTGTATATACACATTTAGCAATCGATAACGAAATGCTTCAAATCATTAGTTTAACATATTTAAGTTAATTAACCTTCTTTAACGAACGGAAGTTGGCATAAAGCCATTACGGCATAACGGCAGTGCATTTAGAAGAATTCCGTAATCTTATATTTAGGTATAAAGTCGATTCTCTTGTATATACACATTTAGCAATCGATAACGAAATGCTTCAAATCATTAGTTTAACATATTTAAGTTAATAAACCTTCTTTAACGATTGCAAGTTGGCTTAAAACCTTGGCGGCATAACGGCAGTGCATTTATAAAAATTCCGTAATCTTATATTTATGTATAAAGTCGATTTTCTTATATATACACATTAAGCAATCGATATCGAAATGCTTCAAATCATTAGTTTAACATATTTAAGTTAATTAATCTTCTTTAGCGAACGGAAGTTGGCGTAAAGCCATGGCGGCATAACGACAGTCCATTTGGAAGAATTCCGAAGTCTTATATTTATGTATAAAGTCGATTTTCTTGTATATACACATTTAGCAATCGATAACGAAGTTTAACATATTTAAGTTAATTAACCTTCTTTATCTGACTGAAGTTTACATAAAGCCATAACGGTATAACGCCAGTGCAATTGGAAG
Organism: Bactrocera correcta; assembly: GCA_027475135.1. Taxonomy (NCBI): domain Eukaryota; kingdom Metazoa; phylum Arthropoda; class Insecta; order Diptera; family Tephritidae; genus Bactrocera; species Bactrocera correcta. Next base: position 11,912 of record JAPZAG010000167.1, on the reverse strand, counting down.
AATTCCGTAAACTTGTATTTAGGTATAATGTCGCTTTAGTTGTCTATACACATTTAGCAATCGATATCGAGATGCTTCAAATCATTAGTTTAACATATTTCAGTTAATTAACCTTCTTTTCTTACTGAAGTTTACGTAAAGCCATAACGGTATAACGCCAGTGCATTTGGAAGAATTCCAAAGTCTTATATTTAGGTATAATGTCGATTTTGTTGTATATACACATTTAGCAATCGATATTGAGATGCTTCAAATCATTAGTTTAACATATTTAAGTTAATTAACCTTCTTTAACGAACGGAAGTTGGCATAAAGCCATTACGGCATAACGGCAGTGCATTTAGAAGTATTCCGTAATCTTATATTTAGGTATAAAGTCGATTTTCTTGTATATACACATTTAGCAATCGATATCGAAATGCTTCGAATCATTAGTTTAACATATTTAAGTTAATTAACCTTCTTTAACGAACGGAAGTTGGCATAAAGCCATTACGGCATAACGGCAGTGCATTTAGAAGAATTCCGTAATCTTATATTTAGGTATAAAGTCGATTCTCTTGTATATACACATTTAGCAATCGATAACGAAATGCTTCAAATCATTAGTTTAACATATTTAAGTTAATTAACCTTCTTTAACGTATTGAAGTTGATATAAAGCAATGGCGGCATAACGGCAGTGCATTTAGAAGAATTCCGTAATCTTATATTTAGGTATAAAGTCGATTCTCTTGTATATACACATTTAGCAATCGATAACGAAATGCTTCAAATCATTAGTTTAACATATTTAAGTTAATAAACCTTCTTTAACGAACGCAAGTTGGCTTAAAACCTTGGCGGCATAACGGCAGTGCATTTATAAAAATTCCGTAATCTTATATTTATGTATAAAGTCGATTTTCTTATATATACACGTTAAGCAATCGATATCGAAATGCTTCAAATCATTAGTTTAACATATTTAAGTTAATTAACCTTCTTTATCGTACTGAAGTTGACATAAAGCCATGGCGGCATAACGGCAGTGCATTTAGAAGAATTCCGTAATCTTATATTTAGGTATAAAGTCGATTTTCTTGTATATACACATTTAGCAATCGATATCGAATGCTTCAAATCATTAGTTTAACATATTTAAGTTAATTAACCTTCTTTTACTGTACTGAAGTTGACATAAAGCCATGGCGGCATAACGGCAGTGCATTTGAAGAATTCCGTAATCTTATATTTAGGTATAAAGTCGATTTTCTTGTATATACACATTTAGCAATCGATATCGAATGCTTCAAATCATTAGTTTAACATATTTAAGTTAATTAACCTTCTTTTAACGGTTTGAAGTTGAATAAAGCATTGCGGCTATAACGGCAGTGCATTTGAAGAATTCCGTAATCTTATATTAGGTATAAAGTCGATTCTCTTGTATATACACATTTAGCAATCGATATTGAGAATGGGTTCAAACTCATTGTTTAAATTATCTAACCAATGCTTTATGTTGACCCACCTCGTTTAATAGTTTAGCCACAGAGCGTTAGCAAAGTTGAAACAAAAATGTGACTATTGCCAAGCGCCTGAAGGAGTAGAAAAATTGAAGACTTTCCTGAGAGCTCTTTAATTATCTAACCAATGCTTTATGTTTGACTCCCTCGTTCAAATAGTTTACACTAGAGCGTTATCAAAGTGAAACAAAAATGTGACTATTGCCAGCCCCTGGTAGAGTAGAAGAAAGATTGAAGACTTTCCTGAGAGCTTTTAAATTATCTAACCAATGCTTTATGTTCGACCCACCTCGTTCAATAGTTTAGCCACTAGAGCGTTAGCAAAGTTGAAACAAAAATGTGACTATTGCCAAGCCCTGGATAGGAGTAGAAGAAAGATTGAAGACTTTCCTGAGAGCTCTTTAAATTATCTAACCAATGCTTTATGTTTGACTCACCTCGTTCAAATAGTTTAGCGCTAGAGCGTTATCAAAGTTGAAACAAAAATGTGACTATTGCCAGCCCCTGGTAGGAGTAGAAGAAAGATTGAAGACTTTCCTGAGAGCTCTTTAAATTATCTAACCAATGCTTTATGTTGACTCACCTCGTTTAATAGTTTAGCCTCAGAGCGTTAGCAAAGTTGAAACAAAAATGTGACTATTCCAAGCCCCTGGTAGGAGTAGAAGAAAGATTGAAGACTTTCCTGAGAGCTCTTTAAATTATCTAACCAATGCTTTATGTTGACTCACCTCGTTCAAATAGTTTAGCCTCAGAGCGTTAGCAAAGTTGAAACAAAAATGTGACTATTGCCAAGCCCCTGGTAGGAGTAGAAGAAAGATTGAAGACTTTCCTGAGAGCTCTTTAAATTATCTAACCAATGCTTTATGTTTGACTCACCTCGTTCAAATAGTTTAGCCTCAGAGCGTTAGCAAAGTTGAAACAAAAATGTGACTATTGCCAAGCCCCTGATAGGAGTAGAAGAAAGATTGAAGACTTTCCTGAGAGCTCTTTAAATTAACTAACCAATGCTTTATGTGTGACTCACCTCGTTCTAATAGTTTAGCCTCAGAGCGTTAGCAAAGTTGAAACATAAATGTGACTATTGCCAAGCCCCTGATAGGAGTAGAAGAAAGATTGAAGACTTTCCTAAGAGCTCTTTAAATTATCTAACCAATGCTTTATGTTTGACTCACCTCGTGTAAATAGTTTGGCCGCTAGAGCGTTAGCAAAGTTGAATTAAAAATGTGACTATTGCCGAGCCCCAGGTAGGAGTAGAAGAAAGATTGAAGACTTTACGGAGAGCTCTATACATTATCTGACAAATGCTTTATGCTTGACTCACCTCGTTCAAATAGTTTAGCCGCTAGAGCTTTAGCAAAGTTGAAACAAAAATGTGACTATTGCCAAGCCCGTGGTAGGAGCAGAAGAAAGATTGAAGATTTTCCTAAGAGCTCTTTAAATTATCTAACCAATGCTTTATGTTAGACTTACCTCGTTCAAATAGTTTACCCGTTAGAGCGTTATCAAAAGTGAAACAAAAATGTGACTATTTCCAAGCCCCTGATAGTAGTAGAATAAAAATTGAAGACTTTCCTGAGGGCACTTTAAATTATTTAACCAATGCTTTATGTTTGACTCACCTCGTTTAAAGAGTTTATCCGCTGGAGCATTAATAAAAGTGAAGCAAAAATGTGACTATTGCCAAGCCCCTGATAGTAGTAGAATAAAAATTGAAGACTTTCCTGAGGGCACTTTAAATTATCTAACCAACGCTTTATGTTTGACTCACCTCGTTTAAATAGTTTACCCGCTTTAGCATTAATAAAAGTGAAACAGAAATGTGACTATTTCCAAGCCCCTGATAAGAATAGAATAAAGATTGAAGACTTTCCTGAGAGCTCTTTAAATTATCTAAATAACGCCTTATGTTTGACTCACCTCGTTTCAATAGTCTAGCCGCTAGAGCGTTAGCAAAGTTGAAACAAAAATGTGACTATTGCCGAGCCCCTGGTAGAAGTAGAAGAAAGATTGAAGACTTTCCTGAGAGCTTTTTAAATTATCTGACAAATGCTTTATGCTTGACTCACCTCGTTCAAATAGTTTAGCCGCTAGAGCTTTAGCAAAGTTGAAACAAAAATGTGACTATTGCCAAGCCCGTGGTAGGAGCAGAAGAAAGATTGAAGATTTTCCTAAGAGCTCTTTAAATTATCTAACCAATGCTTTATGTTAGACTTACCTCGTCCAAATAGTTTACCCGTTAGAGCGTTATCAAAAGTGAAACAAAAATGTGACTATTTCCAAGCCCCTGATAAGAGTAGAAGAAAGATTGAAGACTTTCCTGAAAGCTCTTTAAATTATCCAACCAATGCTTTATGTTTGACTTACCTCGTTCAAATAGTTTACCCGCTAGAGCGTTATCAAAAGTGAAACAAAAATGTGACTATTGCCAAGCCCCTGATAAGAGTAGAAGAAAGAGTGAAGACTTACCTGAGGGCACTTTAAATTATATAACCAACGCTTTATGTTTGACTCACCTCGTTCAAATAGTTTAGCCGCTACAGCGTTAGCAAAGTTGAAACAAAAATGTGACTATTGCCAAGCCCCTGATAAGAGTAGAAGAAAGATTGAAGACTTTCCTGAAAGCTCTTTAAATTATCTAACCCATGTTTTATGTTTGACCCACCTCGTTCCAATAGTTTAGCCGCTAGAGCGTTATCAAAAGTGAAACGAAAATGTGACAATTGCCAAGCCCCTGGTAGGAGTAGAAGAAAGATTGAAGACTTTCCTGAGAGCACTTTAAATTATCTAACCAACGCTTTATGTTTGACCCACCTCGTTCAAATAGTTTAGCCGCTAGAGCGTTAGCAAAGTTGAAACAAAAATGTGACTATTGCCAAGCCCCTGATAAGAGTAGAAGAAAGATTGAAGACTTTCCTAAAAGCTCTTTAAATTATCTAACCAGTGCTTTATGTTTGACTCACCTCGTTTAGATAGTTTACCCGCTAGAGCGTTATCAAAAGTGAAACAAAAATGTGACTATTTCCAAGCCCCTGATAGGAGTAGAAGAAATAGTGAAGAATTTCCTAAGAGCGCTTTAAATTATCTAACCAATGATTTATGTTTGTTGCACCTCTTTCCATTAGTTTAGCCTCAGAGCGTTAGTAAAGTTGAAACAAAAATGTGACTATTGCCAAGCGACTGGTACCAGTAGAAGAAAGATTGGAGACTTTCCTGAAAGCCCTTTAAATTATCTAACCAATGTTTTATGTTTGACCCACCTCGTTCCAATAGTTTAGCCGCTAGAGCTTTAGCAAAGTTGAAACAAAAATGTGACTATTGCCAAGCCCGTGGTAGGAGCAGAAGAAAGATTGAAGATTTTCCTAAGAGCTCTTTAAATTATCTAACCAATGCTTTATGTTTGACTTACCTCGTTCAAATAGTTTACCCGTTTGAGCGTTATCAAAAGTGAAACAAAAATGTGACTATTGCCAGGCCACTGGTAGGAGTAGAAGAAAGATTGAAGACTTTCCTGAGAGATCTTTAGATCCAATGCTTTATGTGTTACTCACTGCTGCTGCTAAAGCGTTGCTAACGCTATTTGAGTGAGGTGGGTAGAACATAAAGCATTTGTTAGATGATCTAAAGAGCTCTCAGGAAAGTCTTCAATCTTTTTTCTACTCCTACCAGGGGCCTGGCAATAGTCACATTTGTTTTAACTTTGCTAGCGCTCTGAGGCTAAACTATTAGAACGAGGTGAGTCACACATAAAGTATTGGTTAGATAATTTAAAGAGCTCTCAGGAAAGTCTTCAATCTTTCTTCTACTCCTACCAGGGGCTTGGCAATAGTTGCATTTTTGTTTCACTTTTGATAACGCTCTAGCGGCTAAACTATGTGAACGAGGTGGGTCAAACATAAAACATTGGTTAGATAATTAAAAGAGCTTCAAGGAAAGTCTTCAATCTTTCTTCTACTCTTATCAAGGGCTTGGCAATAGTCACATTTTTGTTTTAACTTTGCTAACGCTCTAGCGGCTAAACTATTTGAACGAGGTGAGTCAAACGTAAAACATTGGTAAGATAATCTAAAGAGCTTTCAGGAAAGTCTTCAATCTTTCTTCTACTCTTACCAGGGGCTTGGCAATATTCACATTTTTGTTTCAACTTTGCTGACGCTCTGAGGCTAAACTATTTGAACGAGGTGAGTCACACATAAAGCATTGGTTAGAAAATTTAAAGAGCTCTCAGGAAAGTCTCCAATCTTTCTTCTACTCCAACCGGGGGCTTGGCAATAGTCACATTTTTGTTTCACTTTTGATAACGCTCTAGCGGGTAAACTATTTGAAGGAGGTGAGCCAAACATAAAACGTTGGTTAGATAATTTAAAGAGCTCTCAGGAAAGTCTTCACTATTTCTTCTACTCCTACCAGGAGCTTGGTATTAGTCTCATTTTTATTTCAACTTTGCTAACGCTCTAGCGGCTAAACTATTGGAACGAGGTTGGTCAAACATAAAGCATTGGTTAGCTAGTTTAAAGAGCTCTCAGGAAAGTCTTCAATCTTTCTTCTACACCTACCAGGGGCTTGGCAATAGTCACATTTTCGTTTCACTTTTGATAACGCTCTAGCGGCTAAACTATTGGAACGAGGTGGGTCAAACATAAAGCATTGATTAGATAATTTAAAGAGCTCTCAGGAAAATCTTCAAGCTTTCTTCTACTCCTACCAGGGGCTTGGAAATAGTCACATTTTTGTTTCAACTTTGCTAACGCTCTAGTGGCTAAACTATTGAAACGAGGTGGGTCGAACATAAAGCATTGGTTAGATAATTTAAAAAGCTCTCAGGAAAGTCTTCAATCTTTCTTCTACATCTACCAGGGGCGTGGCAATAGTCACATTTTTGTTTCACTTCTGGTAACGCTCTTGCGGGTAAACTATTTGAACGAGGTGAGTTAAACATAAAACATTGGTTAGATAATTTAAAGGGCTTTCAGGAAAGTCTTCAATCTTTCTTCTGCTCTAACCAGGCGCTTGGCAATAGTCACATTTTTGTTTCAAATTTGCTAACGCTCTAGTGGCTAAACTATTGAAACGAGATCGGTCGAACATACAGCATTGGTTAGATAATTTAAAGAGCTCTCAGGAAAGTCTTCACTCTTTCTTCTACCCCTACCAGGGGCTTGGTAATAGTCACTTTTTTGTTTCAACTTTGCTAACGCTCTAGCGGCTAAACTATTGGAACGAGGTGGGTCAAAACATAAAGCATTGGTTAGATAATTAAAGAGCTCTCAGGAAAGTCTTCAATCTTTCTTCTACTCCTAAAAGGGGTTTGGCAATAGTCACATTTTTGTTTCACTTTTGATAACGCTCTAGCGGCTAAACTATTGGAACGAGGTGGGTCAAACATAAAACATTGGTTAGATAATTTAAAGGGCTTTCAGGAAAGTCTTCAATCTTTCTTCTGCTCTAACCAAGCGCTTGGCAATAGTCACATTTTTGTTTCAACTTTGCTAACGCTCTAGTGGCTAAACTATTGAAACGAGATGGGTCGAACATACAGCATTGTGTAGATAGTTTAAAGAGCTCTTAGGAAAGTCTTCAATCTTTCTTCTACATCTACCAGGGGCTCGGCAATAGTCACATTTTTGTTTCAACTTTACTAACGCTCTGAGGCTCTATTGAAACGAGGTGGGTCACACATAAAGCAAAGGTTAGATAATTTAAAAACCTCTTAGGAAAACCTTCTATCTTTCTTCTACTGGTACCAGTCGCTTGGCAATAGTCACATTTTTGTTTCACTTTTGATAACGCTCTGGCGGGTAAACTATTTGAACGAGGTGGGTCAAACATAAAACATTGGTTAGATAATTTAAAGGGCTCTCAGGAAAGTCTTCAATCTTTTTTCTACTCCTACCAGGCGCTTGGCAGTAGTCACATTTTTGTTTCAACTTTGCTAACGCTCTAGTGGCTAAACTATTGGAACGAGGTGGGTTGAACATAAAGCATTGGTTAGATAATTTAAAGAGCTCTCAGGAAAGTCTTCAATCTTTCTTCTACATCTACCAGGGGCGTGGCAATAGTCACATTTTTGTTTCAACTTTGCTAACGCTCTGAGGCTCTATTGGAACGAGGTGGGTCAAACATAAAGCAATGGTTAGATAATTTAAAGACCTCTTAGGAGAACCTTCTATCTTTTTGCTACTCGTACCAGGCGCTTGGCAATAGTCACATTTTTGTTTCACTTTTGATAACGCTCTGGCGGGTAAACTATTTGAACGAGGTGGGTCAAACATAAAGCATTGGTTAGATAATTTAAAGGGCTCTCAGGAAAGTCTTCAATCCTTCTTCTACTCCTACCAGGCGCTTGGCAGTAGTCACAGTTTTGTTTCAACTTGCTAACGCTCTAGTGGCTAAACTATTGAAACGAGATGGGTCGAACATACAGCATTGGTTAGATAGTTTAAAGAGCTCTTAGGAAAGTCTTCAATCTTTCTTCTACATCTACCAGGGGCTCGGCCATAGTCACATTTTTGTTTCAACTTTACTAACGCTCTGAGGCTCTATTGGAACGAGGTGGGTCAAACATAAAGCAATGGTTAGATAATTTAAAGACCTCTTAGGAGAACCTTCTATCTTTTTGCTACTCGTACCAGGCGCTTGGCAATAGTCAAATTTTTGTTTCACTTTTTATAACGCTCTAGCGGGTAAACTATTTGAACGAGGTGGGTCGAACATAAAGCATTGGTTAGATAATTTAAAGTAATGAGCTGAACCATCTCGATATTGATTGCTAAATGCGTATATACAACAAAATCGACTTTATACCTAAATATAGGATTACGGAATTCTTCCAAATGCATTGCCGTTATACCGTTATGGCTTTACGTAAACTTCAGTCAGATAAAGAAGGTTATTTAACTTTAATATGTTAAACTAATGATTTGAAGCATCTCGATATCGATTGCTAAATGTGTATATATAACAATATCAACTTTATGCCTACATATAAGACTACGGAATTCTTCCAAATGCGGTGCCGTTATATCGCCATGGCTTTAACAGGCTTCAGATCGTTAGGGAAGGTTTATTAACTTAAATATGTTAAACTTATGAGTTGAACCATCTCGATATCGATTGCTAAATGTGTATATACAACAAAATCGACTTTATACCTAAATATTAGAAACGGAATTCTTCCAAATGCACTGCCGTTATACCGTTATGGCTTTACGTAAACTTCAGTCAGATAAAGAAGGTTATTTAACTTAAATATAATAAACTAATGATTTGAAGCATTTCGATATCGCTTGCTAAATGTGTATGTAAAAGGAAATCGAATTTATACCTTAACATAATATTACGGAATTCTTCCAAATGTACTGTCGTTATGCCGCCATGTCTTTATGTCACTTTCATTACGTTAAAGAAGGCTAATTAACTTAAATATGCTAAACCAGTTATTTGAAGCATTTCGATATCGATTGCTAAATGTGTATATACAAGAAAATCGACTTTATGCCTAAATATAAGATTATAACATTACGGAATTCTTCTAAATGCACTGCCGTTATACCGTCAAGGCTTTACGTAGACTTCAGTATGCTAAAAAATGTTTACTAACTTAATATGTTAAACTTATGATTTGAAGCATTTCGATATCGATAGCTAAATGTGTATAAACAAAAAATTGACTTTATACCTAAATATAAGTTTACGGAATTCTTCTAAATGCACTTCCGTTCGTTAAAGAAGGTTTTTTAACTTAAATATGTTAAACTAATTATTTGAAGCATTTCGATATCGATTGCTAAATGTGTATATAGAAGAAAATCGACTTTATACCTAAATATAAGATTACGGAGTTCTTCTAAATGTACTGTCGTTATGCCGCCATGGCTTTATATCGACCTCAATACGATAAAGAAGGTTAATTATCTTAAGTATGTTAAACTAATGATTTGAAGCATTTCGATATCGATTGCTAAATGCGTATATACAACTAAATCGACTTTATACCTAAATATAAGATTACGGAATTCTTCTACATGCACTGTCGTTATGCCACCATGGCTTTATATCGACTTCAATACGTTAAAGAAGGTTAATTAACTTAAATATGTTAAACTAATGATTTGAAGCATTTCGATATCGATTGCTAGATGCGTATATACAACAAAATCGACTTTATACCTAAATATAAGATTACGGAATACTTCTAAATGCACTGCCGTTATGCCGCCATGGCTTTATACCACCTTCCTTACGTTAAAGAAGTTTAGCTAACTTAAATATGTTAAACTAATGATTTGAAGCATTGCGATATCGATTACTAAATGTGTATGTACAACAAAATCGACTTCATACCTAAATATAAGAAAACGGAATTCCTCCAAATGCACTGCCGTTATACCGTTATGGCTTTATGTAAACTTCAGTAAGATAAAGAAGGTTAATTAACTTAAATATGCTAAACCAGTTATTTGAAGCATTTCGATTTCGATTGATAAATGTGTAAATACATGAAAATCGACTTTGTACCTAAATATAAAATTATAACATTACGGAATTCTTCTAAATGCACTGCCGTTATACCGTTGAGGCTTTATGTAGACTTCAGTAAGCTAAAAAGCGTTTATTAACTTAATATGTTAAACTATTAATATGAAGGATTTCGATATCGATAGCTAAATGTATATATACAAGAAAATCGACTTTATAATTAAATATAAGATTACGGAATTCTTCTACATGCACTGCCGTTATGCCGCCATGGCTATATGCCAACTTTAGATCGTTAAAGAAGGTTTATTAACATAAATATGTTAAACGAATGATTTGAAGCATTTCGATATCGATAGCTAAATGTGTAGATACAAGAAAATCGACTTTATACCTAAATATAAGATTACGGAATTCTTCTACATGCACTGCCGTTATGCCGCCATGGCTACATGCCAACTTCAGATCGTTAAAGAAGGTTTATTAACTTAAATGTGTCAAACGAATGATTTGAAGCATTTCGATATCGATTGATAAATGTTTATATACAAGAAAATTGACTTTATACCTAAATATAAGACTACGGAATTCTTCCAAATGTACTGTCGTTATGCCGCCATGGCTTTATATCAACTTCAATACGTTAAAGAAGGTTAATTAACTTAAATATGTTAAACTTATGATTTTAAGCATTTCGATATCGATTGCTAAATGCGTATATACAACAAAATCGACTTTATACGTAAATATAAGATAACGGAATTCATATAAATATACTGCCGTTATGCCGTTATGGCTTTACGTAAACTTCATTAAGATAAAGAAGGTTAAATAACTTAAATATGCTAAACTAGTTATTTGAAGCATTTCGATATATATTGTTAAATGTGTAAATACAAGAAAATTGATTTTATACCTAAATATAAGATTACGGAGTTCTTCCAAATTCACTGCCGTTATACCGTTATGGCTTTATGTACACTGCAGTAAGAAAAATAAGGTTAATTAACTTAAATATGTTAAACTAATGAGTTGAACCATCTCGATATCGATTGCTAATGTGTATATACAACAAAATCGACTTTATACCTAAATATAAGATTGCGGAATTCTTCTAAATGCACTGCTGTTATGCCGCCATGACTTTATATTAACTTCAATACGTTAAAGAAGGTTAATTAACTTAAATATGTTAAACTAATAATTTGAAGCATTTCGTTATCGATTGCTAAATGTGTATATACAAGAAAATCGACTTTATACCTAAATATAAGATTACGGGATTCTTCTAAGTGCACTTCCGTTATGCCGCCATGGTTTTAAGCCAACTTCAGATCGTTAAAGAAGGTTTATTAACTTAAATATGTTAAACTAATGAGTTGTACCATCTCGATATCGATTGCTAATGTGTATATACAACAAAATCGACTTTATACCTAAATATAAGATTACGGAATTCTTCCATATGCACTGCCGTTATACCGTTATGGCTTTACGTAAACTTCAGTAAGAAAAATAAGGTTAATTAACTTAAATATTTTAAACTATTGATTTGAAGCATCTCGATATCGATTGCTAAATGTGCAAATACAACAAAATCGACATTATACCTAAATATAAGTATACGGAATTCTTCCAAATGCACTGCCGTTATACCGTTATGGCTTTATGTTAACTTCAGTTCGTTAAAGAAGGTTTATTAACTTAAATATGTTAAACCAGTTATTTGTAGTATTTCGATATCGATTGCTTAATGCATATATACAAGAAAATCGACTTTATACCTAAATATAAGACTATGGAATTCTTCCGAATGTACTGTGGTTATGCCGCCATGGCTTTATATCAACTTCAATACGTTAAGGAAGATTAATTAACTTAAATTTGTTAAACTAATGATTCGAAGCAATTCGATATCGGTTGCTAAAT